>VDFB02281492.1:442488099-442599518 GCA_007258455.2 Sequoia sempervirens
GTACAAGCGTTTAGGGTTATAGGGTTAAGGGTTTTTTTTTATTTGCATTGATTTATGTTTTATATATGTGTACAATAATTTTGTAATTATATAATACTTAATTTTAAAATTTACACAGTTTCCCATGGAACAAATCGATTGAAAAGATTATATAAGTTGTATATAAGTGTATATAAGATTCTTGAACTTAAGAATTCAATGAAAAAAATATATGTTGTATATAATTTTAATTTAGGAAAAATGATTTTAAAAAACTTCACTATGTTTCAAATAAGGATTGAAAGCATATATGTGGGTTTACATGCAGCCAAAAAAAGTGAGAGATGCTATAAAAGATTCTTGAACTTAAGAATTTTCCATGGACCGAATATATACATATAATTGTAATTTAGGCAAATTATTTTAAAAAAATTCACTACGTTTCAAATAAGGATTGAAAGAATATATATGGGTTTACATGCAAGAAAAAAATGTGAGAGATGGTGCTATCAAATATTCTTGAACTTAAGAATTTTCCATGGAACAAATATGTACATATAAGTGTAATTTACACAAAATTATTTACCACTATGTACAAGTTACTATAAGTTCTCATTTGAACATGAATAGGGTTACAAGTGAACTTGAAAACCATAGATATAATCTAATTCAAAGATTCTAGTTCAGCCCGCTCTTCAATAACATGTAGAATTTTTTTATGATCATCACTATCTAGTCTCCATTTTCTTCGGCCATGTGCATGTGGAACTGCATGAAGATGTAGAGTGGTAGCAATTATTAAGTGACTATATTGATATACCTTGTTATCAAGTTGATAGTCAACAAAATGAATCCCATGCTGAACAACTTTGACTTGTTTTAGATATGTCCCTTGCACTACAATAGAACCTGCATGGTAAACATGAACCTAAGGTAAGACATATGAACGTGTGCAACATTTTCATGCTCAAGGTTTGTACAATATATATTTAATGTTTATAATGTAATGTGCACATGTGAATACAATGTATATAAAATTTTAAATTCAAACTCACTTGTGGGAAATGACATTCCATCACTTTATTCAGGTTCTGTTAGCTTATTCCTCTCTTCTGTGCAATAAATAATAGCTAACACCTTCGAATGTTTCTAGGCTCTACTAATGACTAGAAAAACATCTCCTATACAACCAATTTACACAAAAAAATTTTAAAAATTAGAAATGCCTCTAAAGATCATTAACTAGATATATATAATATTTAAATTATTGAAAACTTAACATGTGTACCTTTTCTAACCAATCTGAAATATGGTCATAATCAATTGAAATCGAAGGAATGTCTTCAAATCTTTCTTCCTCGTTTTCATCATATGTTTTTGAAACAACTAGTGGCAATGTATCCCATTTACCAACATATCCAAGTTCTTGATTGTTGCATGCATAATTAGAGTTTCCCTCAATGCACTTAGTGCAAAAACAAGAGTAATCCCTTGTGTCTAATATCCATCCATGGTGACTATCTGAAGTCCTAACACAATGCAAAGATCTTGTTTTTTCTACCCTCTTGCATCCATGCATCGATCTTCTATCCACACCTAGATACATACGTACAACAAAAAACTTATGTGAACAAATATGTATATATATATTTTAAATTAAAATAAATTCAAATTTTTGATTTAATGTAATTTATACATACCTGATATCTCCCAAAACACTCTATGTGGAATGTATTGGTTTGTTCTTGAAGATATGCTGACCACATTCGATGCAAAGTGTTTCTTGCACCATTCAAAAACATCATGTGAATTGTCTAGAAGATCTTTTGGATAACTCATTTGATGCTTTCTTAAAGCTCGTTTGATGCAAGCTCCTGCTCCATCATGCTCACCCTTTCCATGCCCACTCTCAAAAAAACTCCAAACATGTGGTATTTTGTAGATTTTATGATATCTATAAAGTGCATAGAATGGCCATGAATATTTGAATTGTGCCGCACATCCATTTGACCATACAAAATGATTTTCAAATTTTACACCCCTGCTTCTCAAATTCTCAAAAAATATTGTAAAGAAATGTTGGACAAAAGTGTGTCATGCTCTTTATCATCACTAATATAAAAGTGATATTCTTTCTTAATGGCTTGTTCTTCATCTGTACTCTCAACAACATCCAATTCTGATTGTGCATGCCGATAACACACATGAACCATAATAGTGATCTGCTTTGAAAAGTAATACTCTAATTGAATCTCCTTTTGATGTACAAAGGAGTAATTTTCTGCAAAGACAACTATTGATAAAACTGTTCCACGTGGGAAAGTATCTTTCAATGTTTGAAATTGTTTTGCTTGCAACTTAGCAAAAAAGGAATGATGTATGTATGGTCATATCAAATTTCAAAAATCTTCCATAAATTTTCCAATGGGAATCTCCTTTTCTACATAGTTCAACCTTGTGGATTCTTTCCCAAAATTTGTTTACAACTTTATATACTTGTACCTATGTCAGTAAAATATGTGAATAACTAATAAACCACACTTGATCAATGAAAAATTACATCAAAGAGAATCCAAATAACAATCTATGAGAAATTGAAACAAATAAACTCTCTAAAAATAATAGTTACATCTTGCAATTTATTGTCTTTGTTAGGTCAGTATCCTCAATTCTTGAAGGAAATTTAGCCAAATTTCCACATGTCTCACAAATTCCTTTTATGCAATTTATTTGAGGTCCATTTTCATGATCACATAATATAGACTTTATGAAAAAACTTTCCTGTTTAGGAGGTGCATTTTGAAACCCATATCTTTCTTTTCTCATTTTTCAAAACATGTGATAGTAGAGATCAAATTCAATATGATAACGATAACAACACTTTTTAAAAAACTTGTTTATCTTAACATAATATAGCTTTAACCTTTGAAACATTGTTTTCCCAATCTTTATATGAGGATATGCATTACATAATTTCATATACATCTCAAATTGTGTTATGTCTAGCAAATGTTTGATATGATTTTCATAAATACTAGGTCCAATCTTGTGTCTCATAACATCTCTAGTATTTAATGATGGATGAGTCTAATCATGCCAAAAACATGAGACCAAGTTCCTAACAACATCTTCAGTCCTATCAGAACGGGGAGCTCTACACATAACTGCCCAATTGCCTTCTAAAAATCATCCAAAAAATTTCTCTTTTTCTTATATTTTATCAATGTGGTTCTACTATAACCAATTTCAGTTGAAAGTGCATATATTTTTCTTTTTCTTGCTATATATTGATGTACAATAGATGTCAACATCACCCTTCTTGTAGTGGCCTTATCCACTGATCGAGATCCTTTCCCAATGGAATGTAAACCCTTTTTAACATTTTGAACAATATCCTTTTGTAATCCCATGTGCTTCTTCTTATTTGATGCCAAATGTACACCCAACAATTGTAATGACTCTTTGAGCTCATCACAAATAAGTAAACATGATAACAATTGGGTTTTTTCAAGTGTATCAAGATGATTGAAATGATGATTGATCATTCCATTTACAAATCTAGTCATTGATCTCTTTCTCTTATTATAAGGTTGGTTGGCATAATAATTCAGTTTCTCCATATCCATTTCAAGTAAATGATCTAAATTTCTATGAGAAATTTGTTTCCTCACCTTCTCAGCTAGTTTTATATGCTCATCCATACTAGTAGGAGGAAGTGAGCCTGACCCCTCTCCAACATGCATTGTTTGAACTTGTGCCTCCTCCCTATCTTCAAGGACCATACATCCTTGAGCAGATTCATTTGATCCAATGTCTATATTTGGCTCGAATTGAGCATGAAAACTTCCTTCTTGTTGAGCCCTTCCTATATGTCACAAAATATTTTGCAAAGAAAAGTGAGAGATGATGCTATATAAGTGAAGTTTATGTATGCAAGCAAACAAACTAATAAAACATGATGCTATAAGTGAGAGAAGTTTGTGCTAGTTTTATATGCTCATCCATACCAGTAGAAGGAAGTGATCTTGACCCCTCTCCAACAAGAATTGTTTGAGCTTGGGTCTCCTCCCTAACTTCAAGGTCCATGTGTTCTTCAATGGATTTGTTTGATCCAATATCTAGATTTGGCTTGACTCCAGCTTGAGGAATCCCTATAGCATAAAACATAAAAATAATTTGAGAACATTGAAGTGATGAAAATAGAAGACCAAAGACACAAAACACAAATATTGAAACAAAAAGAATTGGCTTAAGGAATTGGAGTGAAGGATCATATAAACATTGCAATTTGCATGACCAAGATGACTTGAGGACATTTAAAAGTATTTATAGTCATTCAAGTGAATGATGGCTAGAAACCTTCAAAAAAAATGTGTGTTAAGACATAATTTAAAGAATAATCTATCATATATAACTATTGGTCCTTGGCACCATATAGCTTGAGTTTTGATGTATACATGTGTTAGTCTCTAGAAAACCTAACATTGCATTACCTTTAAGTATAATTTGAGTTCTAATTTTCAAATAATTCTAGAGGTTAGAATTGGATATTTATTAAAATATTTTAAAAAAATATTCTTAAGGAACTATTGATCATTAGATTAAATTCAATGGAAGTTTAGAAAAATAAAAAGCTAATTAAATTTTGCAATGTAGATTGGATAGGGGATATTGATCACCAAATATCAACATTACAATGCTACTTCATTGTACATGAAGGTGTAGTTTCATGAATAATTAAGAAAAATAATGGTTTCTTTCAAAGTACAAAGTTAGAATATATAGGAATTTGCAAAGCCATAAAATAATTAATGTGGTTGAAAAAATTATGAAAATCAAAGTGGCATAGTGAGGGACACAAAATTTAAGGTTTCATTGGAGAACTAAGCATGTATTGAAGTACACTATCATTTTCTTCATGAACAAAGTAAAGAGAAAATTGTGTAGATGCAATACTCAACAATGATAATGTGATGACAAAAACATTAAACAAAGGTATTGGTAAAAGATAAGTGTAAGGTTTGTAGGGAAGGATTTAATGTAAAATATTTTAGTTTAGGAGCACATTTTAAGTTGGGGTATTGTAAGTTGAAAAATGGTCATACATTAAAAATTTCTAATTTTAATAAGAAAGCCAATGCAAAATGTATGCACATACAAATTTATGTTTAAGTTTACTGACCAAATTATTGGGTGGAGTAATGCACAAATTATGGATTCCATCCCATCAAATGAATACTCATGTTTTTCCAAAGTAAAAGTCCTAAATACACACTTGAGAGTGAGAGAGAGAAGAAACAAGCATGTACCTTGTTTCTTTCTATGATAATTTTCCAAGTTTTGTTCATGCCTCTTATGTTCTTCTTTTGACAATTTTTGTTGAGACACTTTTTTTCTTTTTCTTTGTTATCCCATTTTCTTCTTCAACTTAAAGATGACTCAAAACAAGTCCTCTACCAACTTAGTTAAATTATCCTCCAAAATTTTCCTTGATTTCAATAAAAGTGAAAAGTTGTCGAGCTCCAATATTTTTCTCCTTGATAAATGTGCAAAAACTTCTCCAAAATCTACCCTCCAAGTAATATAAATGAGAATTAATCTTGTAATTTGATATCCAGAATAATGAAAAATAAGCTTCTATTTATATGCATATGGGATGGGGAAAAAATTATTCTAGTGTACATGGAATAACTAGATCCTAGTTTAAATGAATCAAGTAGTAAACAAGCAAGTTAAATTTTATTGTGGAGTTTGTTGTTATTTAATTCATAGGTATGCACAACATATCTAGTAATTTAAAAAAAAAATTAGTGTCAAAAATGTATATTAGAGGTATAATTTGAATTGAATTTTCTTAATTATATTTGAATTGAACTTCAAGTTACTTGTCATAAATGTACAATAGAGGTATAATTTGAATTAAATTTTCTTCATTATATTTGAATTTAATTTCAAGTTACTTGTCAAAAATGTATAATAGAGGTATAATTTGAATTGAATTTTCTTAATTATATTTGAATTGAATTTCAAGTTACTTGTCAAAAGATTATATCTTGTTCTCAACTCAATGGTTCATGTTGTTTAAGTCTTTTTTAAAAAAATATTTATTGCACATGAATGAACTTAATTATAAAGTGGAATTGATTTCCCTAAAATTCTACTAGAGATCAAATGTATATTGAATATAAGGAAATGCAAGTTGTAATAGATCATAAAATAAGAAAAGATGTATGTATTTTGAATATTTAAAGCAAATGCATACATATATTATGTGTAAACATGTTTAAACCATAAGTAAACACATGTACATACATGTAAAGGGATTCAATACATATAAACATAACACATATTATAAGAAAAGAGGAAAATGTATGTATATATCATAGAAGAAAATATATGTACATATCATATAAGCAAAATGTGAATTAAAGATCATCAAATGTTGAATACTAAAGATACAAAAATAAGCAAATGTATCTATATCATATAAGTAAATGTAAATTAGAGATCATCAAATCTCAAATACTAAAGATCATCATGTATAAGCAAATACATGTGGTAAATATCATAAATCTAGTGTGCATGGCCTAATATGAATGTCTACTCCTAGTCAAATAGCCATCTAAATCAGAACGGTCCTGCTTTGATGGATGTGTTGAGCCCTGCAAATAAAATTGTGTAGAAGATGTGTTAAATACATATAATTTATATTAAATTAATTTTATGAAAGTTATTTTTAAATGAACTTGTATTTTTAAACATTAATCTAGATCTATTCATACATAAATATTGCATGTACATATACACGTGTGATTATATAAAAATGGAAAACTCACATGTCCACTGGTACCAGATTCATCCACAGAGTCACATTGATCATGCACACGATCTGGACCAAGGCTAGGAGTTATATGAGGTATGTCCACCTGTAACAATATATATACATATATATATATCAACTTACATGAATATCTAGTTAAAAAATAATAATAATAATGAAAAAAGAATTGAAACATGCACGTGCACACATACATGAATATCATCTAATATCAGATGACCTAAGTCCTCTGAAACAGTCGTGTCCACCATATCCACCAAATGGTCAAGTGATGAATCAACATCTGCATCCATCTTATTTATCCCATGTCATGCCAAAAATGATGAATGTAGAGGACTATGAAGGTGAGATGGCATCAATGATGATGAACCAAAACCAATCAACATATCAGTAAAACCCATAGTCTGTGTAACTGTTGAATGAACTGTAGGTTGATCTTGATGTGCACTACTGCTCGGCTAAGAGTGATGGGATCCTAGAACTAAACAACCTCTACATCTCAAATGATCTCTAACATGCTCTACACCAATGCCATTGTCTGATGCAATGTTGGCATATGCCTCCAACAGGTCCTCAAACAAACAATGTAGAGTCATGCGTGCCATATCTCCTGTAAGTGCATCAAGATGTGTAGGAGTAGGGATGCCAACCACTGTAAAAGGATCCATGGTGGTGCACTGTGTTGAAAATGGCATGGATTAGAAATGTTTGGACATCAAATACTGACCTACATGATCATCAGATATCTTAGTGGTGGCAACCACAATGTCACCTATAGTCTCAATTGCTTCCTTTTGGGAAGCAATGATAACCTCATTTGCTATGGGGGATAGAGCTAGGGTGAGAGCAGAAGACCTCTCACAATAGGTGGGCCTATCTAATCGACAATAGGTGGGCCTATCAACAATCCTACCATGCCCTTGACTAGCATATGGTGGAATATCCAAGTAGTTAACTTTGAGGCCCAAATGGACCTCAGCATACAACTACTGAACAAAATACAATGGAATCTGGTTATTTTTTTGGTATAGACCATGTGCTGCCATAGCATGAAGCCATAGCATGATCAACACATCTAGTGACTTGGTATCCCCTAACCTTATGCACATTTTGATAAAATGGAAAACAAGTGGCTTTTATCATTTATTTGGTGACACTATCTTGTATTTTTTTAAGGGGAACATCACCATGGACTTCTTCCTGCATGCGGGAAAGAATAGCAGTCACTCTATCCTAGGAATATGCATTAGTCCTCTCAAGTTCATCTTTTAGTTTTTCTAGACTATGCAATATTAACATGCATGGTTCACTATATATCCTTGGGCTTGCACCCTGTGCTAATGAATCTCTCAATTTTTTAATCTCATTACTAGTATTTACAAACAAAGAATTAGGAGCAAGTGGAACATGATCTGTATTTTCCATGTTATATATATACAGTACACCTAAAAGAGAAATGAGACTTTGGTAAATAATATATCTAGATAAAGGGAATACAAATCTAAAATAGTTGTAATAATTCATCTACTCATCAATAATATTTTCATACCATTAACAATTTAAAAAGAATTGGAAGACAACTATAATCTATAACATAGCATCCTTAAATGGTTCAAATTTTAAATGAAATGATGAAAGAAAGAATAAGAATACAAAGATTAGTATAAAATTATTTGAAAATAATTGGGGATAAAAATATTTAATCTAATTTAGTGGTTAACATAAATGAACTTCAAAATAGGATTATGTAAGTGACAAAAAAGTTTTATTTCCTTCATTGAACCTAAATTTATCTAGTTAAGATATGTCTAAAATTAAGAATTCACACTAGAATATCAATATTCCATAAGAATATCATAAAGAGGATGAATTTAATGGAGATAATATAAAATCCTCCATATGAGGATGAATTTTATCATTACAATATGAGTGAATCATCTCAATTATATAGCTAAGAACATAAAAAAATTATAGATTGGAAAGCAAAATAATCAGACATTTATCATATTTTTATATGTATAAAGCTTAGATACCATCAAACTATTTAAACTTATAGATTGCATAATGCTATAAATTGAATCGTTAAAACTAATTTATTAAGAATCAAATATAATAAAGTTTGACTTCATATTGGATACTTGTTATAAATATTTCACTAATCTAACCATACATTTTATATATGTTAAAAAATATATAATTGTTATGCCCATAATTTTTCACTATATCTTGACGTGGATCTCCTTCAACTAGATCAATTAAAAATTATTTGTGATGTTGGAGGAAAATGGTTTTAATATCATTAGAGTTGTCATGGAACTACCTTTCTTGATAAATGATAGATATTATCCACTCTCGAGAATGTAAATATGTTCGAGATAACTAAAAAATAATTTATATCCCTTATATAATTTCATCCAATGTAGCCTATCTCTTAATTGAGATCCTCTACCACAATTAAGTTCAAATCTTCTAAGTTTTATTTCAATGAAAGTGACTAATCATTGTAGAAAATTTATTAGTAAGTGATAAATCCAAAACAAGTTTTTTTTTCTATTTGGATCCATATTTTTTTTCCATTCTAGATCTCTTTCTAGCCATATTCTTATTGTAAGATCATAGTAAGGTAGTGCAATAGATTTAATCACATCATTCCACAATTGTATCCACTTACCATTTTGATGAGGTATAGGAACATCAACCAAAGGGATATTAGGGAAGCAAGGTGATCAATTTGATTGAGGTGGGAAGTGTTGAGCTTGAAGGATAGATTATTAGGTATGAGGAATAAGAAGTTTGAAAAGTTCAAAGAATTGGGAGGTGATATGTGAGATAGGTTTAATAGAATCTAAGGGTGTTTTGTGGAGAGGGGACAATGGAAAGAGAAATAACTAAGTTTTAATCTATCAATACAACTAAGTTTCCCTAGTAGTTCACCATCTCTTTAGTTGGTCCAAGTGAAGTAGTGATCAATATAAGAATATTTTTTGTCAAAAATGGGATCTAAACCCCTCATGGTATTTTATTTTTATTTTTTTAATAAAAGGAGGGGTAAAAACTTTTATTAATCAACAAGAGCAGTAAAAAGCATTAGGAAAAAGAACCCTCATGGTATTTCTAGGTAGGATGTAGGAATTCAATTATTTTTTAGAGAGTTTATGAGAACTAAACCAACTTGTATCTTGGTTTTTTCCACCATATCATATTCACCTTCTTGTAGCCATTTAGTCATAGGGAGGGCATAAAAATCCATTCCCACAATTTAACTTGAGATGAAGAGTCATTGGGCATACAATAAAGAAAAAATGAATATGTATTCCTTGGATTAGTAGTAAGCACTAAGAACAATTGTTGTTGGGATCCACTCCTCAATAGATGATAAACTTAGCCAAGTATTAGGAAAGGTGGGTCAACCTTGCATCCTAATATTTTGATTTATTATTTTTTCCTCATATTAGGAAATGAGGCATCTCACTTTGTGTTGGTAGTTATTTGTCATTTGTTGAATGATTCAAGGGAGGTGTCTAAGATGTTCTAAAAGCATATAATATTATTATAGCTTTATTAGATGAAACCCTCTTATGAAATATTCTTATGAAATTTAAGAGCATGACTATAGAATATTTACAGTAAATTGTTGACCAACATTATGAAAATTCATAATAAATATTTTAAGAAATAGCAACTATGTCAAAGAAAAAGATGTGGACATTTACAAGAACTTTTTTTTTAAGAAAAAGTGGGAGACCACTTATAATTTTATTTATATATAATATTTTACATATATCTGGTTCAGGCATACATACTGGCGGGAAAGAACTATCAAGAAAACCCCCAATTGCAGTCTGAGTAACAAATTTTACAAAATATCAAGAAGACTAGTGAGGTCCTAGTACAAATGACCAATTGTCTGATTAAAATGTTACAAAAGCACATTGGTTGAATACATCAGTACATATGCACATTCTCTTATGCACCCAAAATACCCAAAAGAAGACATCATACTAGATGTACAGATGACCCGAATACATAACATAGTGGCTATTACAAAACCCTACTAAACATAAGACTGATAAGCTAGGAAGCCACTTTCAAAAAGATGCAAATTTTCCACCAACATGTTGAAAGCCATTAATTGAGCTTTCTTTTGTTTACACTCGTTTACCTTTGTGTTGATGATCATGCTCAAATGAAGGTTTTGATTTGTTTTAATATTAGGAACATAACAATAACAAAATTTATTTTTGGATGAAGATGGAAGTTGCAAATCATGAATGCAAACATGACTTCTCTAGAAATAAATGGCATGATATTTTCTTTTTAAATCATCAATCTCCTCCATGGAAATGGGAGATCTGTATCTGTTTAGAACTTGGTAGAGATGTGAAGAAATTTCATGCATTGTGGATAATAACATGCCTTGGAATATGTGAACATAGGTCTCTTCTTATGAAACAAAACCTTCTTTGAATAATTAACATTAGAAATTAATACAGTTTGGCGAGAATATTGTATAATCACACTAGAAACCAACAATGGAAGATTGAGTCTCAACTAAGAATTCTACCTTATAGATAACATTCATACTAGAAGCCAACAACAAAATACCAAATTTCATAAATAAAGTTCATGTGATATATATCATGCCTTTGAGGGGTCCACAAGTACCATGAGCCTTTTGAAATCCTTCTACATCTAAATGCATCCATTCCAAGACCATTGGGAGGTGGGTATACAATATGAGCCAAGTATTAATTTCTAATGTTAATTATTGAAAGAAGGTATATAAATTATTCGAGCATCTTAATTCTCATACAAAGTTACATATTAGTCAATTTCTCAATGTATGAGTTCCACATATTTGTAATTTTTTCTTAACATAAAACATATTTTATTTCATTAAAATTAACCTACCTATTCCATGTTACAAAGGATGCTCTTATTTTAAATTATAAGTATATAATTCAAAATTAATTAGTAATTTTCAAGATAGAGTACAAACAATTTCTTTAGTTAAAATAAAATAATATTCTTATTTCCATGTGAGAGTTATGTAGAATGGTAGTTTGATGTCTCGAAAATATTTCTTTCATATATACTAAATTTTTTTCATTGTACATTATGAGTGAATCATCTCAATTATATATCCAAGCACATCAAAAATTTATAGAGTGGAAAGAAAAATAATCACACATTTATCATATTTTGTAAGGTGTTCGAAAAGACTAAAAGTTTCCCTAGAAAGAACTAATTAAGGAATTAAAAAAATGGAAAATGTCTACCTCATTGTATGTTGACCTTTCCCATATAATGATTAACCATTTCAAAATTTTAAATTTTTTTCACTATGGTGATCAATAGCTAATTTGTACAAGGATGCCACAATTTATAGGGTAATGAATACTACATAAGAGGATAATTTATAACATAGTAGCTTGGTTGTAGTTTTTTCTTTAGCATTAACTATTTTATCTTTTTTCTTTTGTTGTTGAATATTTTATTTGATCTCTTAAAATTTATCAATGGTACTTGATCTTCATATTGATTATTTTCTTCTTTTTCAACTATTATCATCTTACAAGGAATACCATTTCAATTTAGAGTAGGGTGAAATGTATTTTTCTTTTAAAGTATTTAAAATATTATATTTATTTGATGGTTCCTTCTTAACCTCTTCCACTCCTTGGAAAAAATTATCCAACCACTTGAATCTCCTTATATTAATCAATTTACTTCTATGATTTATGTATGTGTTTTTAGTGATTTACTCTTTATCCTTTCAATTTATTCATGATATACTTTAATATAGTTATAACAAGTATATAATAGTTTTTCATAATTGGATATGCCTTAAGGAACTCTTTAAACATGAAATTATTTGATGAGGGAAGATATAAATTAAGGTTATTCTTTCTTACTTACCTCATGCTCATCCATATTTTTTTTCCATAAATATCTCAAATCAAATTGGATTTTGCAAAGAGGATAGCTATATTTTAAATATTCGCTCCTAGTCAAAGTCATTTATTTCTTTGTACAAATTTAAAATTGATTTATGTAATTTAATTTTTAATAGTTTTAACATGGATATATGAAGAATAGTTTTAACTATATATACATAGTAAAGTGGACATATTTTTATATTTTCCTAATACTAGAAAATTTAATAATACCTTCATTCCTTCTAATCCTAATAGAACTATTTTATTATACATTTCATTCAAATAGTCTAGTTTCTTCCCTCTAAATTTATTCTTCGATTCATACATTTAGCTCACTAACCATTTTTGGAGTAATGTCATAAGACTCAAAGGCAAAATATGAAGAATTTTATCCAATTTTCCATTGTATGCACCCTAAACTTTATATCATGAACTATTTGATATAATTTCTCAAATAAATTTGTTAATGAACTATTTGATATAATGCTTAAAATAAATTTCCAATAGTGTTTTTGATGGAGTATGATAGAAATAGTGTTTTCGATATAATGCCTCAAATAAATTTCCAATAGTGTTTTTGACGGAGTATGATAGAAATAGTGTTTTTGATATAATGCCTCAAATAAATTTCCAATAATGTTTTTGATATAATGCCTCAAATAAATTTGTTAATGAATTGTTTGATATAGGGTGCATACAATGGAAACACTATTTATATCATACTCCATCCAAAATTACCATGAACTATTTGATATAATGCCTTAAATAAATTTGTTAATGAATTGTTTGATATAAGGTGCATACAATGGAAACACTATTTCTATCATACCCCATCAAAAATTACCATGAATTGTTTGATATAATGCCTCAAATAATTTTTTTAATGAATTGTTTGATATAATGCCTCAAATAAATTGGAGGTGCCCTAGTAGAAATGTATGCAAAATGTGGAAGCATAGACAGGGCATGTTAATTTTTTGACATAGTAGAAATGTATCATAGAAATAGTGTATGTTGAAAAGGCTTTAGAAACTTTCAAACAAATGTAGTTTCAATTCAACAAATTTGAAAACATTCACATTTAGGGTTTCAAAATTTAGCAAACAAATGCATTTTGAACTCTACAAAATTCGAATTTGACAAACCTAGTGCTCGATATGCAAGTTGGGTTGATGAACTTTCGAGAGATGAAGTTGAGTTTGCATTTGCAGGAGAGATGAAGTCGAGTTTTTTTGCCGTTTGTAGATCACGTTCACCATTTTCCACATGCACAAGCACAAGGAAAGCAGAAAAAAGAAAAAATAACAGTGACAATTTCATGTTTTTTTTTATGTCTTATTTGAGGGGGTTCGATCGAACCCATGTTTGACCGAACCCCTTAAAATATTATTATTTTTGTTTAGGGTTTGTGGGTTCGGTTGAACCGTTGAGTTTGACTAAACCCCTTGAGTTTGGGGAAAGGAAGAAAAATGAAATTTCCTTCCTCATAAAATTTTTAAACCACTATTGTGGTTTGACCCCACTCTAGGAAAATTCTCTTTGTATTATAGTAAACAAAATTACATACAGAGTACAGACTTCACTTTTTATGCCAGTTTTACAACAACACATTTATTGATCAATCTTGTATAGAATAGCTCTTAGAAAACATACAATGAATTCACTTAGATCAATCTGTGTTCAATCGAGAAACACTTCATTATCTCACATTGTTCATCATCATCCGCCATTACCAGAGAGTCATCCATTCTCTCACAGTCAATTCATCTCCCTCACAGGAATGGTCACAATAGTCCAACTACTAACGGTTCACATTTTGCTTCTCTAATTGGTCCAAAACAGACCACATAGGATAGTCATTCGGTCAAAGAAGTTCAAATGGAATCCCATGTTGGTTAGACACTAGGTCGTGTCTCCTCGATGCCACAATGTCCAACTATCGTTATCGGCAAGAGTCACTACCATTGGCAAGAGTCATATATCGAGTTCAAACCTATCGCCCAGACTCACTCTATCACTAAGACATCACATTGATATCCACTACAGAACCATCGACAAGACCATCGCTATCACTAAGGCTTCACACTGATGTTCAACTCATGTAGCTCTATCACCAAGAGGTCATATTGAAATTCATCACGTGGAGATCCATCGACAGTTCATAAACAAATCCATTGGCGAGACTAGCACTCTCGACAAGATTTCATGCCGATTGCAAACCTATCAGCCAAGAGTCTCCCCGAAGATCACCAGGAGCCAACCCATCAGTGAGACTAGCACTATCAGAATGAGTCACTCTGAAGTTCATACCGTCTCCCTGATGACATTTGTCACCAATGTGAAAACCTCAGTGAGACAAAACTCTGTCGGAATGAGTCATTTTGAATGTTCATGCCTCTCCCTGATGCCACTCATTGCCAAGAGTCTCCTCGATAACCATTAGGAACCATCCTGTCGGCAAGAGGTTTGTCCAAGCGAAATGAGATGGAAAAATCATGGTGATAGGCATTTCTTGCCGATGACTCCCTTCAGCAAGACAAAATAAAAGTCTCGGTGATCTGAGCACTTCAGAAGTTTAGAACACAGCTACTAGTTAGTAAGACATTCAAAGGGTTTCACCAACTTTTCCCTTTCAGGAGTTTCATGTCAGTAAGTTTGAGGCACACTTTCCAACAGTTCCTTCTGCATTTTCCTATTTCAACCCAAGATGCCTAATGGAAAGGAAAGGTTGGGTGGGCCCAAGAAAATTTATAATGGAAATGCATTAAAGAATAATGAAATTTTGGGTGAAACTTTGTGCCTCCAAATGTTTCAGAAAGCATTTTGAATATAATAAAAAATGGACTCATAGGTGAATTAAGTTTTGACCGATGTGGTGAGCTTTTACCATTTTAAATGGTGATTGAGGGAATTTTTTCTGCCATCGCTCATTGCTAGTTGGTTTCCATTGTGGCTTGGTTACATGATGCACTATGGGTTAGCAATGAAATTTTGTGGACCCGAGGAAACTTTTAAGTGTAGTAAAAATGGGTTTAAAATATTAAAGATCAAGTGGCCCAATAAAGTTGGGCATGGTGAAAATTAAATAAATCAAAAGCTCTATTTTTAGGAAAGATTATTATTGCCAAGAACTGGAAATATAGTGCATAGGAAAATAAGGGCAGAATGAAGCTTTCATGAAGGAGTTATTTTTCAACTGCAGAGTAAATGGAGATAAAGGGCTTTTCATGGGCAGGTGAATTTTTTGTTGAAGGATCAAGAGGCAAGAAAATGCAGAGGATAAATTTGTTGCAAAGGAAGAGACAAGAGAGGTTTTTGATTATCTTCTTATTGATGGACTGAGAAGGAAGCTACCAAATGTCTTCTATAGATTTATCTTAGGGTTTCTTATGTTTCTTCCTATTCTCTTCTTTTCTCATTGTAAAGGGTTTTTATTTTCTGTATGGGCTGGGTAGATAAAGAAATGTTGATTTTGAGTCATGGAATGATAATGAAAATTATAACAATTGATTTCATGAGTAAATGTCAATTAGTTTATGCAAATAGAATATGAATGTCATCAAATTGTCTCCAAATTTGTACACATTTAATCATGTAAATTCAATATATCAAATATGTTTGAGTTTTTCATCTCAATTTCCATGAGATTGTGTTATTTTTTCATGGTTCTATTTCAAAAAAATAATTAGATTACTTTGAGCAGATAATTGTCATTTTAGGTGTGCAGACTGGATTTGTAAGAAGAATTTGAATGATAATTAGAGTGGATCTATTAGTGCAAAGTATTAGCAATTTTAAATCCACTGGTTCAAGTTTGTTTACTAATGAGCTTGTCTTTATAATTCTATGTTTGACTCTGTGGCCCAAGATTAGTAACTAATTTGTCATTCAACTAAATGCATTTTATAAACATTTATAAATTCAAAATTATTTTAAATCCTTGTTGTTTGGTTGAGGTTTATGTTGGTGTAATTAATATTTAATTACACTTGCATAAGTTTTCTTGGGTAATATTTTAATTTTTAAGTTAATAGTTTTCATCCTTATCTTGTTAAGCTATCTTGTTGCTCAAGATAAGATTAGTGTTATGCATACTTTCTTTTATAAAGAAAATCATTTCATGTAATTATTTATTCCTAAATAATAATATTTTTCACATGTTTTTGCAATAGCTTTTCTTTTATTTTATTTTCTCTTATGTGGAAGGTTTTTTGGTTTGCATGTCTAATATTGGTTTCTAACATGGTATTAGAGCCTTGATATGCAACCCCTTCTTAGATTTTTTGAGAAAATCATTGCAAAGTTGTTCAGGATTCCTCAAGGGTATCATGCCTTGAGTTCATCTATGCAGCATTTTGGATCAGATTGCGCATCACCATTGGATTTCGAGTGCTAGAAAAAGTCAGGATTGGCTTTTATTTTATTCATTTTGGTCATCATTTCCTAGATCCATGAGGGTTTTAGGCTCGGTGATTTTTTGCAAGCTTTATAGGTAGCCAATTTTTCGGAGCATTTTGGGCACAAATGGAGGTCACCATCATGTTTTCCATAGCCAAAAACCCTAAGATCACCCTTTTTTTAATCAATTTTGGAGAAAGTTGATCCTGAGGCAATTTTTTTTTGCTAGGGAGGCCGTACAGCCTCCCCAACACACTTCCCAACACATGATTTTTTTGTTTTTTAAATGGATTTTGGGTTCTATGCATGCTCCTCCAGATTTGAAGAATCTCACCACTCGACGGCCACCAGGCAACCACCAAGTGGCTGCCAATCTGCCACTACCACTAGCCCAAATCCAGCCCTCGCAAGCCCCTTATACATAGGGTCAAGGTCGTATGGTGGACTGGGCGTTGTATTCCCAACCCTTGGATGGCCCCTCTGCACTCTGTCGGTCCTATGGAGGACCAAGGGCTCCACTGCAACCCCAACCCACCAGCCCCTAGTCACACATAGGACCAAGGACCAAACATTTTTTTAGCTCCTTGGGGACCCTGTAGGCCAAATTGGCCATTCTAGAGCATTTTTACAAAATCAGGCGTAACTTTTGCATACGGTATTGTTTTTTTGAAAACAAGATACCATTGGAAAGCTAATTCTGACGGTGATCTCGTGGTGAAGGTATGTTTTTTTATTTTTTTGAAAATTTATTTTGCAAGTTTTTGAACTCAGATGTTTTTTTTTTCACTCTAGAGGTCATATCTTTTGACTCGATGATCCTTTTTTTCCATTCTTGTGGTGTTGGAAAGCTAGCCCAGTCCTCTACACAGATCTGAGGTCTATTTTTATTTTTTGTTTATGCATGTTTAGCATTCACTCATTTTAAAATCATTGGGTTATTGTACTAAATGAACTGAGATAAAGTTCCATCAAGGGGGTTTCTTGCATAATAATCTAATTAGAGTATGTATGCATTTTGATCTCCATCTTGTTATTGATGAAAGCTATCATGGGTTATATCTAGTTTCTTAGTTTATTCTAGCCACATCTTGCTCTAGCTTGACACATATTAGATTCACATCGGTTCACACTTCAGATTGGGAGCCCATGGTTCTTCATCTGCATTGGTTCAGATGCATCCCAGTTTAAGGGCCATGTTTTTATAGTTAACGTTCTAGAGTCTTTATGGTACTTATTCCCATGGAAGAGTTTTAGTCTCAATTTGGCATCGAAATTGAGATACAAGGTTTCTAGATTCTACCATCATAACATCTACTATTGCTTCACAGATTCCAAGATTGTTCTAGTTTGCGAGTTTTCCAGTGTTTCATGGCATCAGGTTTGATGTTGCATTATTATAATTCTACCTGAGTCCTTCAGTGACTCTCATTTTTTTTCTTGTAAATAGAAGTATCTTTCCTTGCTTGTCAGATTTCGATTCTAGTATTACTCCATAGTGTTCTTCGAGTTTTTCTTTACAATAGTCATCTAATTGTAGGGGCATTTTGTTCCAGTAGGTTTTACTTCTCTACCTCATTATTGCATTTGTACATGGGTACCTGATCATGCCTTGTTGTCGGGACCCATTCATGCTTTCTTGCATTCATCTTAGCATTAGGTGCATGCTTTTTTAGTCTCCCTAAGTTGCACTTATGGGGCGTTGTTGGTGTAATTAATATTTAATTACACTTGCATAAGTTTACTTAGGTAATATTTTAATTCCTAAGTTAATAGTTGTCATCCTTATCTTGTTGAGCTATCTTGTTGCTCAAGATAAGATTAGGGTTATGTGCATACTTCATTTTTGTTATGCCTTGCATATTTAATCTAGATCAAAATGGGTCCCCCTTTGTTTTTTTCCTTCGTCCTTTTGTTTTATGCCTTAGGCATTTTCCTTTCAAAGTTTTGTCAGAGGCGAAATCGGGACCAATACCGGACTTGGAAATTCCTTTGATGTTTTGTTCTTGTTTTGTCCCTGGTTCTGGTTCTGACTATTCTTTTCCTTCTCCCTTTGTTCTTTGTCAGAGTTTGGTCTGAAACTGACTCGGAATGTTGAACTTTCTCAAAGTACATTGTTCGGGTCCCGTCCCGGGTCTGACCCCACCTTTTCTTCCCTCTTTGTTGATCTCTGTTGGTAAGTTTCCGTTGCCTTAACTTTCTTTTCAACATTGGGCATTTTCTTTTTCATTTTGGCAGACCCAGAATTAGAACTGGGGCTGAACCCGAGAACTTCCTCAAAGTTCTTGGTTCGGATTTAGTGTCGATCCCGGTTTCACATTTTTGGTTCTTTTGGTTCTGGTTTCCTCTATTTTGGTCATAGGGTTTTCCCTCCCCTTTCTCTTTCTTTTTTGTTCCATTCTTTTCATCTTTTTGGGTGACGTTGGAGGTGGGTTTGGAATGGAATCCGAACCCAAAACTTGGAGACTTCCTCAAAGTTTCTGGTTTGGATTTTGTTCTAACCCTGGTTCTATCCATCGTTTCGCTTTAGCTCCACTGGTGTTTTGGTTGCCATCCTTTACATTCTGAGTTTCTATGTGAAAGTGGGGTCAATTCAGGTTGTGAAATTGGAAATGTTGGTTATTTCCCTAGCTCATCCCCACCCCGACCCTAGTCCTGATTCCATTTTCTATTTTGGTTCTGACCCCTCCGGAAGTAAGCCTTTCCTTACAAAGTATAGTAAAATAAGAAGTGTTATGGGTAAGTTTGAGTGGGACATTTTTGTGATTTAGGAGACTAATAGAGACCTTGTTTTGTAGGATCAAGTCGTGTGCATGAGGATATTTCTTAAGGATCTCGATGAAAGGTTTTGCCGACTGTCTTCTGATGGGTTCTTATATCACCATAAGGTTCTCTCCCCACCAAGAAGTCTCGGTGAGATCTTCAGGTCTCATCGACGGGTGGAAAAAGGTATTCACTGTCGGCACAATGTTCTCTCTTCACCAGGATGTCTTGGTGAATCCATAATGTCTCACCGACTGAGTAAAGGGCCTTGATATGTTTTCCTTCAGCGTGAGTCTCGCTAACAACAAAGAGGTCTTGCCGAAGTAAGGTTGTCTCCCCGATAAGAAAAGGACTTCCTGAAAGGCGAAGCATTCACCAAAAGGTCATAGCGACCAACTGAAGTCTCACTGAAGGGGTGTGGCTTCGGTGTAAGGAATGAAGATCGATGAGATGTCTCACCAATACCAAAGTGTCTTGCCGATAGCTGCCCGATGGATGAAGTCACATCGGGGAGACACCAATGGTGTCTCACCGACATGCGACAGCCAAGCAAACCACTTTTGACCACCAAAGAATCCTACATGGCTTGTGATCATCCAGCAAGGGAGCCAAAGGACTGACTCATAGGTCCTTTTGACCAATTGACTGCCCCTATGTAAGAGACTAATAAAATGCAAGTAGGAAAGATTCCTTCTGAGAATAGATGATGATGGATCAACTCAAGTGATAATGCAAAGATCTATAGGGAGGCCTGATGGTGCTTCTAGAAGTTGTCAACAGATAGAAAGGTCCAGAACATAAAGGAGGCCAAGAAGAATGAAGAAACCATGACTCACAGGGATAGTTGTGGTGACCACTGGAAGAGGCAGATCAACATTAATGATGATATTATGAGCATTCAAGACTGATTTCAAAAGGAGTTTGAGTATGGACACACAGATAGATGAGTTAATGCTGCAGCAGAAAAAGATCTACAGATCTTTCCCAGAAGTCCTTCCAGTAATAAGGATAGCAGGGCTTCACATTCAATGCACAATCTACTCTTTCAAAAATATCTGAGAGCCGACTCTCCTATAGTCAACAGATATTTTGTAAACCCTAATGCGGGGGCACAACACATCTTTTTTTATGCATCATGTATATAAGGCATTCTTGCCTCTTTGTAAAGGGGAGAACAGTTAAGATTACAACTTCTAGGGTGGAATTAAGAGTAGAACTGGTAGGATTAGAACAAATAGGAATAGAGGGGATAGAAGATGAGCCTGATTCTTTGTAATAGGAGCTTCTTTTGTCTTCCTGAGTAGGAGTTAAATTCTAAATAGACTAATGTACCTTTCAGTTTCCTTAGTGTAAATGAGAACATTCTAAAATCACAGATTATCTATACACTAGTGATTGTGCCAGCTTTGTAATTGTTGTTTATCTATTTCATCAATAGTAGGAACAACTAGATTAAAATCTATTTCATGTTGTGTTTCATAATGGTGCTTTGTCTTGAATTAATCATTTGATTTGCGAAGCTTTCAAGGGATGAAGTTTTATTTTCTATTTTGTTTGAATGGTAACTTGCAATCTGCTATTGAAATCAACACTGTGAATGAATGCAACTGTGTGTTAGTCACAAGTTAATTTTGTTCTGTAGTTTTAGTTAGGAATTCCTTGAAAGGAAATAGGTCTAGTTAATTCGGATGAAGTGTCATTCTTTTATGTTCCAAAGCCTTGATCTATCTCTTTTTATATTTCTTTAAAACCCTCATTAGAATAGGTTTTAAGTTTATGTCTACCCCCATAACAATCCAAAAGCTCAACACCAGTAGGCCCCTTGAATATTACTTTTACATTGACCACTGAGGGACATCAGCATAGTTGAGACCCAACTACAAAGACCTTGGGAGCTAAGGCATCCATGTGTTGCCTTTCTCTTTAAGGAGAAACAGAGTAGCAATATTCTATTTGCATGTTGTTGTGCCAAAACACACGTCAACACTTTTATAAAGAAAATCATATCATGTAATTATTTATTCCTAAATAAAAATGTTTTGCACATCTTTTTGCAATAGCTTTTCTTTTATTTTCTTTTCTCTTATGTGGATTTTTTTTTGGTTTGCATGTCTGATCTTGGTTTCTAATAGTTTAATGTTGAGTTATACTTCCCAATTGTTGAGTGAGTGTTGATATACCAAGAATTCAACCAGATTTGAGGTTGTCAATGATTTCCTTAGCTTATTTCATTAGGAGTTATCTGCTATAAAAATCAATGTTTGTGTATGAGTGAATTAATATTTTAGGCATTGTATAGGTTAACCCACCTTGGTCTTGCAAAGCCAGAAGTGTAGGAGATTTCAGTCTTTGACTGAATATTGTTAGTTGGCCAAATCCATCATTGAGTCTGATCATTAGAAAGTGGCTAGTCTATAGGATTCATTGTATTGTTTGATTTGGAACACCAACCTAATGTCGACTTTGCTAGGGGGAATTTGCTAATCTATAGTTGTAGTCTATTCTATTACAAATTCATATCATTTGCATTGAGTTGGCTATTTTTCATTTTGAATTTGGTTCAAATATTGAACGAATTCAAACCTAGAGAAAGAAATTGTTGTAGATAACTTGAAAGTTTCATGATTTGTGGTGCTCTGCTAGTGAAAGGAACTCAGAAATAAATTTATCTATGAAAGAAATTCATAATGTTTGAAGTTTAGTCCTCTATGAAGAGAGGTGGAAAATATATCAAAAAAACCTATTGAAGATGTAAAGAAAAGTTCCAGATCTACAATATTTCCAGTCAGGAAGAACAATTTGCAGCACTGCAGCATTTCCTATTATTCTTCACTTTTCCTTTTCAATAAAATTGTGTATGAAAACCATATTTGAACATATTTGGAGAATACTTTGCTTCCCTATTAAGTGAATTAGCACTGACAAAGGGAAAGGAAAGTAATATTGATTTTGCACACTCCCATTTGTTGGATTTGTCATGTTAAATGCAATTGCAGTTCCATTGAAATATTTTTGTCTAGCGCTCAAATATTTTCTAGTGTGGATGGTTAAAATGCATTTGTATATCCTAGGTATTTCCATCCATTTTCATTATCATATGTTTCAAGCCCAAATTATCACTGTGTCAGCAATTGTTATAGCAATCCCTCATTTGGTCATTGTTAAGATTATACACAATTAGTTGAGCCTTGATTTGCAAATACCTATGGATCATCAAGATAAAATAGGCATACCAATAGACATCTTAATAAAGCTTTTCAAGAAGCTTCGAAAGCCTAGTAGTCCTCATATAATTGATACTACAAAGTACAAGAGTCCAAGAGTGCACAAGCCTAAGATAAGGTTGGAATGGAAAATTGTATTTGAAAGGGGACTTAAAGAGATGGATAAAAGGAACTAGATGTTTTTACAAGCCCAATTAAGAAATGATCATACCGTGTCTACTTTTCAAGTTAATGCACCTTTTGTTAATTCCTTTGATCCATTGTATGCTGAATTAGATTTATCATAGGTTGATTACAAGGTTGAGAGTATGTCAACTCAAGTCTATAAGAAGATGCCTAGATTTCATAGATACAATGTGTGTGAAGGAGATCCACATGTAGAAAATTTTCTAGGTTCATGGGGGTATGTGCAGGATCATGATGGGCCAAAAAGTGGCAATATTATGGGTATTTGTAGGGTATGTGGCTGACGACTTTTTTTTACCCAAAATTGATGAAACGAAAAGGGTTTTTAGAGGAGATTCTCAAATTTCCACCAATATAACTTATGCTTTAATTTCAATTTAATAAATAATTATTATTTATTTTCTATTAGAATTACGACTAAAGTCCTAATCAATAGGATGATTGAAAAACATCTATAACTTTCAGACAGTATCACATTTTTTGAATCTGAAACATGTGTCACATTCTATGCTTCACATACTATAGGATTAAAAAAAGAAAAATTAAATTTTATGAAGTTTTGACCAAGTTAAGGTGGTAGACAAACAGATTTTATATTTTTTAAAAGTTGTCATAAAAAAATCATAATTAATTATTTACTTGAAAAAAATTACAAAACAATATGCATCACATCCGAACATGAGTCATCTATTTATATATAAAATATTATAAAAAAATATTATCATTTTATTATGGTTAGGGTGGTCAGACAGACACCTACTTCTTATTTTTTCCTTGAAATTTAAGTACTACTGTATTGAAATTTCAAATTTTCACCAAATAGATTTTATTTATTTTTAAATAAACCTATTAGTTTATAAACTACATTCAATTCTCACAGATTTTATTCTTACATATTTTTGAAATAATATAGATAACTTATTCAATTGTTTATGTCAAGTTGCCTAACACTAATTTTTCTAAATTTTTTGCCACTTAAGGGTTTGTTTTTTCCATGATGATCCTGCACATACCCATGGAGAAAAATTCATTTGGATATCGACATATGTGGATGAGATTTTTTGTCAGATCTATTGAAGTAAGAGCTAGGGATTGGTACTTGAGTTTTCCTGAGAATTTTTTTCCTTGCTGAGATAAATTAGTAAATTATTATACAAAAGAATTTGCAAGAGAGCCTTCTAACCTTGTCACAAGGTTAAAGTAGATTAGAAAACAAAATGAAGAGTCAAGCATTGATTTCAGTCATAGATTTGCTACTGCTCTCTCACTAATCCCTAAAATTTTTAGACCTAGTACTCTAGATTGCATTCATATGTATTTTGTAGCCTTTGAGGAGGGATCTAGTGCATTGTTAAAGGATCATAGAATATTGAGTATGTAGATGGCTTACATATTTTTAGATGATTTGGATAAAAGAAGAAATGAATATGTGCAAAGTTTTTTGTCTTCACTTATGGATAAACATGGCGATAATAGTAGCAGTTGTATGAATGCAAATGATCAGAGGTCTGCATACAAGTGGACACTTGAAAGGGTAGAGAACACGAATGATGCATCATCAATAGGTGATAAGGAAGTTGTCTTTGAACAACATACAAAGGAAATGTACCAAGTTGAAATTTTCAGCCATAATGATGAAAGATATGATGTAGTAAATCAAACATTTGAAGTTTCTTCTACCTCCTCCAAAAATGCAAAAATAGAGAGCAAAATTTTTGTAGCAATTTAATGTTGCAATGATGCAGACAATTTCGTAAATGACCATTTTAGTTCAAAATGTGCTAATAATACTTCCCTTTCAAGCAATGAGTGTGATGTTTCAAAAAATAATGGGATTCCAAGTTTTCCAAGCCAAGAACATGATGAGGGATATGAATTGGATTTACTCTTTGAAGAAGAGATGTGCAATCAACAGTATTATGGTGTAATTGATCACATGTCAATTCTACAAGTGAGCATAGCTTTGATGGAAGCCTTCATAATGAGACATTGGAATTTTCTAATTTAGAGAATTCTCCTAAGAATGTTAGTGTATCAGCTGCAAGTGATAAATTATTTAATGAATTTCAATTGGAAAGATCAACAAGTAGTTGCAGTGAAGAAACCATTAATGGTTTCTAGTTTGACAGTGAAAATGCTTGTGTCTATTCTCAAGAGGATGAAAATGACAAACTAAATTAATACACCCAACTCAATATTGAAACGAAAAATGATGTGGATTGCTATT
The DNA here is from genome assembly GCA_007258455.2 of Sequoia sempervirens. Lineage (NCBI taxonomy): Eukaryota > Viridiplantae > Streptophyta > Pinopsida > Cupressales > Cupressaceae > Sequoia > Sequoia sempervirens. The sequence goes on from VDFB02281492.1 coordinate 442,513,651, forward strand.
ATGATAGCCTAGAAATGAGTAAGAATGAACAAATAAATAGCTTATTCTCTATGATGGGTTGTGACTATGCTTTTGACAAGGTTATTAGCAATTCAATCTCCTACAATTGGGAAAATCTTGTTTATGATCAACCCATTGAGTGTTCATATTTTGATGATGATGAGATCATGATATCCTGATTCACAATTTGATAATGCATCCAATTCAAGTGAAGGTCAAGGAGAGGAAGTTGTTGAAATAATGGATCAAAACAATGATTTATTGAGCAGTGAACAAATTTCAAATCTGTTGGCCACCAAATATCAGAAATGTACACATGAGAATGTCCCTGAGTTGTTGTGTGCTACCCCTATTGATTTTGACAGTGATGATGATCTTCAATATGCAAGGTATGATGCATGTGTTTTTTATTCTCCTTCTAGTTATGAACCAGTTGATCATGATGATTATAATGTAGATGAAGACAACCAACCACTTGATTGTAATGATGCATTGTGTGATGAATATGAAAGTGTGCATGTTGATGCAAACTCAAAAATATTTTTTGATGTGTTTGAAGTTGTAGATGACTATGAGGTTTGTGTATCCAATGAGATAGGTTTTGAAAATTTCAATGCACATTTAGACAAGCCTTTTTTTGATGACTTGAATAAGCCTAGTCATGAGTCTTTTATGTGGATGTAGATGTTGATTTCAAAGAGAAATTAGATAATCCTTCTGAATAGAATTGCTCATTATTGAGAAAAATAGTGATGCTGAAGGGGTTGATATGTTATGTTCAGAGGATATAAAAAATTGAGCAATGATGAAGACAAATCATAAATTCTTAATGATTCTTAGTACCAACATGATGGAGAATAGTTACAGAGTGTGCTTATGCATTATTGTATCTCTTTACATACACTCGGAGATGGTTTGCATGATGAGAGAGATCTTCTGATGGAAGAATTTTTCACAAAATGTGGCAATGTGTAAAATATTGAATCAAGTTATTTTCAGCTTGAGAATGATTCATATGATGAACATGATAAGCTATTGCCATATGATAATCAACATTTTGAGAGTATGCCTAAATTTTAGATGCATAGTGATTGTGAATATGTTGATAATGTTGTATATGATTGCCTGATGGGAGGTATCAACATGTTTAATCAGGAAGTTGAATGCGATTAGGTTATGCTTTCATATGGTCTTGATCACTATCTTCAAATGTTTCCACTTGTTACAAAATCAGAAAATGGAGAGTGGCAGTGATGTGGCATATGTGATTTGGTTGCCATGTGAACTTGGAGTCAAATAGGGAGCAAGTTTCCACTTGCACAAGGGCAGCTTGACACTTGTGTTTGTAGAAATATAGTCATTCATGTTTTTGTGGTTTGACAAAAGCAAGCATGAGTTGAGGAAGATTAGTTCCTTTGTTATATTGGTGTTTGATAGAGGTAAGAATGGACTCCCCTTTTTCATTTGGTGGCCTGGGATCACCAAATGAAGTTGAAAAAGAAGGTTGAATAAAGGAGTAGTTTGACAACACCCAATGGACTCAGTATTTGGTCTATTACCCAGAGATCCAGAATCTTACTATGCCCATGGGGGGGATAGATCCCCAGTCAAAGCCACTGGTGGCACCTTAAAATTTTGCAAATAAGAAGTCCCATATTGGGAATTTTACCTTTGTATACTCATAAGTGCACCTGCAAAATTTTCCCAAGTGATCTACTTTGGAGGGTCATAATTCAGAGCTAGTTGATTTTTAAGACAAAAGCGTTGTTGCTATCCATTCTCCATACATCCATGTACTCCCTTGTCCAATTTTAGAGCCCTGGGATCTTATTTTCTATTTTTTTGAGATCAAAAGCAAATGCGGTTTGCTTAGTTTTACATTTGCTTTTCTGCCAGTGTTCCAAGGTGGTCAACTTTGACCCCTAATATCTTGTGAATATTGATGATTGATAGAAATCCCTCTTGTGTTTCCATTCAAATCCCCCCATAATTTGTTTTGATATTTTTTCAAAGTTGTGACTTTGAGAGCATTGATTGGTTTTGAACAAGTGCAATAGAAAAAAATACCTGAGTAACTTTGTCAATTAATATCTTTTTCCTTGTGATCTCTTTCATTGAACCATATTTTGCACTCCATTCTTGGGTCAAATGTCCACATGTCTACTCAGTTTTAGGCTTCTAGGATAAATTTTAATGGGTTATTTAATTACTTTTTGATCGTGACATGGTAAAAAATAGTGTTATGAAAAGTGTCAATTTTTGCAATTCTAATGAAGACCCATTTCTTTTTTTGGTCTAAAACCTCTATAGATACATTTTCATCAAGATTAGAGGTTATTTGATACATTATTTTAATGTATATATGTTGCGACAAACACGTCTTGGGGCCAGTTTACAAAGGAGGTACCAGAATTTTAAGGGCTGGGAAAAATTGGAGGAAATTGGTTTTCTCTAAATAATTGATTATGATCACACACAAAATTTCACGGCTCCAGGTGTCCTAGTTTTTATGAAGTAAATTTCTCCATATGAACTGCAAGCATAATTAAAAGTCACATTTTTTCTAAAGTTTCAAATGCTAATATTTCAAATATTTTAAATATTTTAAATATTATGAAAATATAAAGAACATTTATAATGTTTTGGAGGACAAACAAGTTTAATTCTTAGCTCTGATTGGTCGAGAGGAAACTTTCACAACTTTCACAGTTGCATGGAAAATTCATGGGGCCAGTTAGAAAAAAGCTTTGTTTTTCCTTATTGAAATCAATGATGCAACATTTCCATCAAAAAATTCTGATTGGGAAGGTTTATTTAATGACTTCCTTGGTTTTGGAAAACTTTTGATTGCATGCCAAAGCTCTCATTTCCTGTCACGTGAAAGCTTCTCCATTCCAATCAGTAACCAAAAATGAGCCATGGTGTATGTTTTCCATCACTGGCCTTTGTAGTATCACCAGTTCTTCCTCCATTTCCATCATTAACATGTGATGAGCGATGGCCTGGTAAAAGTTTGCATGAAGAGTTTTGTGGGCCCATGAAATGACATGCATGGGTAATGGTGCCCAATGATTTAAAAAAAAATGCAAACTAAAAGTCTGGAAAAATATTTTAGATAAAATATTCAAAATGAATGCACGGTAAATTTCATTTCAACTCTAGCCTATGCACCATCATTAGTTCCTTCTCCATTTTCCTGTTTCAACCTGAGATTCTTGATGGAAAGGAAAGGTTGGGTGGGCCTGAGAAAATTTCTAATGGAAATGCATTAAAGCATAAAACTTTTAAGTGCAAGACACAAGGTTTTAAAATATAAAAGATCAAGTGGCCTAATATAATTCAAAAAATCCAATCATTTGGATAAGATAAATATTTTAAATGAAGTGGTGAATGAAATCATAAGGGGATAAATGTTTGTTTTTACTCGAGGAGTGAATTAAATATTCACTCTAAAAAGTGAAAGGAATTTTTCTGTGCTGGGGGTGAATATGAGGACATGGGTAAAATTTTTTACCCAATATTATAATACTTTAATGCTTTCATTCCAATGTAAGTATTTTTGAAATAAGGTGGGATGTATTTTCCTCTACTGGGCATGGTGAAAATTAAATAAATCAAAAGCTCTATTATGAGGGAAGATTATTATTGCCAAGAAGTGGAAATATAGCACATAGGAAAATAAGGGTAGAATGAAGCTTTCATGGAGGAGTTATTTTTCAACTGCAAAGTAAATGGAGACAAAGGTTTTTTCATGGCCAGGTGAATTTTTTGTTGAAGGATCAAGAGGCAAGCAAATGCAGAGGCAAAGTTTGTTGCAAAGGAGGAGAGAAGAGAGAGGATTTTGATTTTCTTGTTGCTAATGGATGAAGAAGGAAGTTTCCAAGTGTCTTCTATAGATTTATCTTAGGGCTTCTTCTGTTTCTTCTTATTCTCTTCTTTTCTCATTGTAAAGGGTTCTAATTTTTTGTATGGGTTGGGTAGATAGAGAAATGTTGAGTTTGAGTAATGGATTGATAATGCAAATTGTAACAATTGATTTCATGAGTAAATGTCAATCATTTTATGCAAATAGAATATGAATGTCAGAAAATTGTCTCTAAATTTGTACACATTTAATCATATAAATTCAATATATCAAAGATGTTTGAGTTTGTCATCTTAATTTTCCTGAGATTGTGTTATTTATTCATGATTCTATTTCAAAGAAACAGTTAGATTACTTTGAGTAGATAATTGTGATTTTAGGTGTGTAAGGTGGATTTGTAAGAATAATTTGAATGATAATCAGAGTGGATCTATTAGTGCAAAGTATTAGAAGTTTTAAATCCACTGGCTGAAGTTTGTTTATTGATGAGGTTGTTTTTATAATTTTGTATTTGAGTCCATGGCCCAAGATTAGGCATTGATTTATCATTCAGCCAAATGCATTTCAGAAACATTTATAAATTCAAAATCATTTTAAATCCTTGTTGTTTGGTTGAGGTTTAATGATGAGTTCTGCTCCCAATTGTTGATTGAGTGTTGATATACCAAGAATGCAGCCAAATTTGAGGTTGTCAATTCTTTCCTTGGTTTATTTCATTGGGAGTTATTTGCTATAAAAAAAAATGTATGTGTATAAATGAATTAAGCTCTTAGGCATTGTATAAGTTAACCCACCTTGGTCCTGAGCCAAAAGTGTAGGAGATTTCAATCTTTGACTAAATCTTGTCAGTTGGCCAAATCCACTATTGAGTTTGATCATTAGAAAGTGGCTAGTTTGTAGGATTCATTGGATTGTTTGATTTGGAACACCAATAAAGTGGAGGGATAATGGTCAAATTAAAAATTGGAAATCATTTAATTCATGGGAAAGGTATCTCTAGACAAGTGAAGGCACAAATAAAATTTTCAAATTATTTATTTGAGGGAAAAAGGAAAGTAGGCATTTAATTAAAACAATTTATAAAATCATTTTAATCAAATGGGAGAAAATGGGAGAAGGAATTAAATCATTAATTCATGTTAACTATTTAATGGAGGAAAAGAATGCCATGAGATAATTAAATAATTTCAACAATTATAAATTAACTATTAGAGGGATTAAGGATAACTGAATAGTTAAATAGTTAATTTTAATTATTTAAATATAGACCAAAGGTAATAAAGAAATAATTAAATAAATAATAATTTATTTAATTGATCGAGGAAAAATAAGGTTAAGAAGTGAATTAACGAAATAGTTATAAATTATTTAATTAATAGAAGAATGTGGTCAAGGATAATTTAATAATTAAAATTATTTAATCATGTGAAGACAAAGACCAAGAAAAAATGACGCTCACAGTCTAAGACATTTTTCAATTTCTACATTTCACCCCTATTTGGCATAATGCAGTTCATCATGTTGTGTCAAATAAATTTAGTCAAAAGATGCCTCGGTGAAAGTAGGGTATAGGCATGCCCCCTCGGGAAAATTTTATAAATGTTCAAAAAATTTCAAAAAATTTGGAAATTGTCCTAATAAAATATTATGATGGCTAGGAATCCAATGGTAAATACAAACTTGATTTTGGAGGTCAGTAAGGGGTTAAAGTCAAGATCAAATTCATCAATAGGTTCCTCTCATAGATAGGGCACACATAAACCCTAATTTTGAACCTATAAATAAAAAGTTGAGTGAGAAAAAGGCTTATTTGTGCATTCCCAATTTAGAAATTCCTGGAGCTCTAGGTGATTTTCCTATGAAGATGTCACATGTTCCAAAGGCCACCCACCATGCATATTGCATCTAGAGATATCATTGTCTTGGGCGATTTCCTACCTTGGTAAGTACTACGAACCCGCCTTTTAAATTTTTCATTTTTTGTGTATTTATATAGGGAAATATTTTAGCAAGCAATTGCGTAACAAAATTGTGTGACATAATTATGTGCAAATTTAGTGCAGATGAGAAGCAGTTCACAATAATCATCTCATCGCGACACAATTGATTTATGGTTAGGGTAGGGCGTTTGCATTATGATGCATAAAATCATGTGACACAATTGAATTTTCATGTCACATGTGCAATAAAGAATGAAATAATCAAAAGGTTGTGATGCAAGTGTTGTATAATACGACACATTTGAGAGGTGAGTGACACAATTGTAGTTGAGAGATGATGGAAAATGTGTGTGACACATTTGACAAAACAATGACACAATTTCCTATTAAAAAATTGCCCCAGATTAGGATATTTTGACTTGGTCAACTTAGGTCTAATAGGTCAACTGAAGGTCTTAGATTGACATGATGGTTTGCTTAATGATTTCAGGAGTGACTACCACCAATCTATATGAGTGCTCATCAAGATCAGATGTCTTTCGATTACAAGACCAGTTGGGTGACGAGGAGAGACAAAAATTGCTAGACCTTGGGTTGTTTTATGTCACCTATATGCCCATTTTTAGGGAAAATAGGGGCATGCTAACAAAATTGGTCGAGCGATGGCACTTTGAAACTAGTAGTTTTCACTTGCTGATGGGGGAGGTGATAGTCACCCTTGAGGATGTATACAAGATCCTATGAATACCAATTTGAGGTGAGTAGGTATGCTATGACCCCATGCAATTATTATAGCCATTGTATTAGTATTATGATTGTGATGATGATGCAGAGCTTGGGATATAGGGGTACAAGATCAAATGGGAGGCCCTCACAGAGAGATATGACAGACATGATTGTGCCCTATATGCATTGATAACAAGGGTGATGATTCCTGATCATGAGGTTCATAGTTTCCCGATTGATTGGGAGAGATGCTTAGGTTGATGGTTCAATTTGGTACACATGGGGATCATGCCTATTAGCCATGATTTAGTTCTAGCTCCATGATATTGCTTACAAGGGAGGGAGAAGTCTAAGTTATAGTGTCACATTGTTACAAGTATGGTCCTGGGAGCACATAGTAGTGTTCCAACATTTAGTGGTATGACAATTGGGATCAGTGCTCCATATTGATATATTTATTAGGGGGGCCTCACATAGAAACACATGGGGGATGTTGGTTACTGGAGGCATGGGTTGGATACATTGGTTAGTTTTATCTAGAGACCAAATAGAGTAGGCGATTTATGGGTCAAAGAGGATGATCACTTGCCATGGTGTCAACAACCTAGGTATCTTATCAAGCACATAGTTCAGAGTCAAAATATCATTGAGATGTATCTCCCATAGAGGGTTCAAAGGGATTTTAGGCAGAGATAGGGTGTTGCAATTAGCACTGCAGAGATTGCACGGTTCTCCCAAGAGTTTCATCCATGGGGACCTTAAATTGTTGTTACTATATCCTAGTAGGAGATTGATGCCCTATATTCGTTAGATTGGGAGTGGAGAGGTAGTGATGTTGATGCAGGTACTACACTAGATTATGATGCATGGTAGTTGATTCATAGGCTAGTAGCACTGATAGATCCATAGCAGCCAGTGTCAGTAGAGCAATGTGGCATGAGCTCAAGAGGCCAAAGAGGTTATAGGGGTCAGATGGGATGTGAGAGAGGAGATGGTGGATGTGGAGATCAAGGAGGATGGGGAGATGAGTGAGGAGGTCGATGAGGAAAGCAACACAGGAGGAGGGATGGAGGATGATGGGTGGTGAGAAAACTACCATCAATCAGGGAGGAGGAGGAGATGGAGGAGGACTAGCCTAAGGTGAGGATAGTAGTGGAGGTGGAAGTATAGGAGGGAGAGCATCTTGCAGAGATTCCCACTCTATAGATAGCATAGCCAAAGGTAGAGGCAATGGAGGTTGAGGCAATGGGAGAGGGGGGTAGGATGATCTTGGAGAGGGTCCTCTAGGAGAGGATCATCATGGGTATGTATGGGGAGCCAGATGAGGTGGGGGCTAGAGGGGAGGATGGATCTACATAGCAGAGGATAGCCATGCTACAAGCTTAGGTATAGGCCTTAGAGGTAGAGCTGAGGACTATCATAGTAGATCGGGATGGTCTTAAGGCCAAGAGGGAAACTAGTAGATTGAGAGGGACCTAGCTATTATCAGTCAAAAGTAGAAATATCAACACATGATTGATTTTATGGCCACTTTTAGTGGATCTATCATCAATGTTGCTCATGAGTATGCCCAAGCTAAAAGGACCATGCAATATTATAGTGATCTCTACGAGAGTAGTACCATTGAAGAGGATGGAGCACACATTTTTTAGAGATTTATAGTTGTACATGAGGCATGAATCACAACAAGATGCACAAGAGACATTCTCAAAGTAGGTTTGAGGGTGATACTTTAGATTCCAAACTAGCCACCCCTATGATAGGCTATCTACCATAGACCATATGGATAGATAGTCAATGTGCAGGGAGGACGGGGATGCCCTAGGGACAGGAGAATAGGGTAGTTCATACTAGGGAATGTTTTTATTTATCATGTTATATGGACACTTACATTTGTTATTATTGAGCCTGCGAGCTCCATTTTTATTGGACATGAAAAATCTTGACCTTATACCCATGAAACTTGTTTTTTTGAGGAATTATATGATATGAATTTTGGTAGCAGTTTATGATACGCAATGTTATATGATTATGATTTATGTTTATGATGATATTATGCTATGGATTTTTATGTTTTGGTTATGATGTATATTAATGCATTTTATATGATGATATGATGGTTTAATATTCTTTATGATTTTATGATTATGTTATGAATGTTTATGCCACTTATGATATGTATGGATGATAAATGCAATATGGATGACCTAATTTGATGAATGCAATGTGATATAGTGATGTGATGCATTTATGATTATGGATGTTTATACCATTATGACATGTATGACTAATGGATGCAATATAAATGACCTAATGTTGTGAATGTGATGTACTATGTAAGTACGATTAATGTTACTGTAATGAAATGCTTATGTGATAATGCAAAATGTGATGGTTGAAAATGTTCAATATGAATGAAAAATGTGATGGTAGTATTATATGCCATGTTATAATGTATAACATGATGTTATTAAAATGATGCAATGCATATGAAATGTAATACAATGTGATGTAGAATGTAATGCTATGTAATATTATGGATAGAAATGAACTATGATGCAATGTACAATGCAATGTCATATAATGTTAATTCTATATGGATGATTTCTATGTTTTTCTATTTTCTTATGCAAATAAATGTGACTTAATATGATAATGTTTCCTATGATGAGAATATTTTTGATGATTCTTTCTAACATGATTGTGTAAAAAATATTTTTTTGTGTGTCATAGGACTCTATCAAGATGTAGATGAAAGAATTTTTAGCGTAAGGACATGGGTTTTAGAGCGAGAAAGGAAAAAGGACAAAATAGATGGAATGTCAGATGAACCAACTTTACTGCTTTTATATTTATCATCATTGGGTGTCAAAATTATCAGAAATGGAACACAAACACCATGGTATGACATAGAACAAGGTGTGCACAGTGACCATTTGTGAGAGTCAAACAATAAAAAAGAAACCCAAAAGAAAAGGAATTCCCCAACTCATACTAAGGACCCAATCATCCCTGTCTTTTGGCCAAGACAAACCAAAGACAAAAAGAAAAGAAAAGAGGTCATGGTCTATCATCATTCCTCTAAATTCTTTGGGACATCCTTAAGGTAACTAGTAACATGACCAAGAACCAATCAAAAACATAAGACAAATCTAGACCAACAAAGTTTTTACCAGAGAGATTGTGTTTTCCAATGATATTGATTAGATTCTTTGAGACGATTGATTACGTTGACCAAGATGAATGAATTTGATAGATTTGTTGAAAAGGATTGAATGATAAGTTGAGGAAGGTTGACCAGTTGATTTGATTGATTGCGACCAGTTTCAAGAAGGAAACATCTTGATTAAGGCAAGATTAATTGACCAAGATGACAAGATTGATTGACTTAATAGAGTGTGATTGATATGACGAATCAATGTGATGATTCCTATTTTTAGGAGACATATCCTATTAGAGGCAAGGAACACATCTGATAAAGTTGATAGAGTGTCCATTGTTGATAAAGCACCTAAGTGCAAGAAATATATATCCTACTTAAGGTGAATGACCAAATTGACCAGAGACAAAGTATAATCTTAGGAAGGATACATCCTAATAAAAGACAAGAGATAGGATTGAATAAGAAAAATGACATAATGGCCCATTCTAGAACAAGATCAATGACTAGATTAGTTGATTGATGATAAGACAATTTATTGATTTGGATATGATACATTTGTTGGTTATGTTTGTGTGATGATTCATGATTTAATTTAAATGATGATTGCTTGTGGACCTATAAAAATATTTTACTCGACAAACCCTAAAGGATCGACCTACGTGGCCTTGAGGGCTCATCGATTGATGGGCCTTTCCTATGTTATACACGTAGAGACCTCGTAATTCAACATGACTTGACTTTGTTTTATTTTGACAAAAGACTAAGTCATGATTTCATTTGGGATAAACCTAAAAAGACTGACTTAATGTATCGGGGGATCATTTAAGATGAGCCTTTCCTATGCAGCAAATGAGCAAAGACAACATAGTTCATGTTGGTATGTGGTGACTGATCATGTTATAATGTACAACCTCACATGTATCCTTGTCAAGGTTTGGGGTAGGGCTAGGCCCTAGGCAGGGGTTCAGGGACGACAAACCCTAAAAAGTGTGACTTTAGGGGTGGCAACCCCCGAGAAATTTTTTTTTGTCATTTTTTTGAGTTGTCAACAAAAAAGGAAAAATCATCGAAAAAGAAAAAAATGACCTTGTAAAACCCTAATTTCTGGAAGCTTCTAAAAGGTTTGTTAGGAGGGGTTGGGATGGGTGTTACAGTATGTAGAAAAAAGGAATTATTCACTAGATTGTAATAGGTTTTTCACTAGATAATAAAATCATTGGATGGTTATGGTTTTGTGGATGTAGCCAAGATCAGGTGAACCACGTTAAATTCTTTGTGTTGTCTTGTTTCTGCTATAATTTTGTGTGTGTTTTATTTCTCTATTTTATTTATCAAATCTACATTTAACTATTAGATATCTACTTCTAACCCTAACAATTTGTATTATAGTGAGTTGTGTTCAAATATTGTCTACATGAAAGTCTCACAGTTGAGTGGGAGTCTCACAATTAAGTGGGAGCAATGGCGAACAAGTGTAAATTGAAGGTAGATAAATTCAATGGGCATAACTATCAGTTATGGAAGATGAAAATGGAGGATTATCTCTATCAAAAGGATTTATGGAGGCCATTGGAAGGAACAACAAAGAAACCAATAGGAATGAGTGATGAGGAATGAAATCTTCTAGATAGAAAAGCACTGGGAGCCATTCGTTTATGCCTGGCACAATCAGTGGCATTCAATATTACAACAACAAAGACAACTCAAGAGTTGATGGAAACCCTAGAAAAGTTATATGAAAATCCTTCCACTTCAAATAAGGTATTTCTCATGAAGCGTTTATTTAATATGAATATGGTAGAAGGTGGGTAAATTGCTGATCATTTAAATGAGTTTAATACGGTTACCAATCAATTAACTTCTGTAAATGTAAAGTTTGATGAAGAAGTTAGGGATTTTTTAATTTTGTGTTCTTTGCTAGAAAACTGGAATGGCTTGGTAATGGTTGTTAGTAATTCTCTTTTTGGTTCAAATACATTGAAATTTGATGATGTTGTTGGTGTTATTTTGAGTGAAGAAATTCGTAGGAAAAGCTCTGGTGGAACATCCACATCAGGCAATGTTTTGAATGCAGAAAGTAAGGGAAGAAAAAAGGAGAGAGGAAACAATTATGGAAGTGATGGGAAGTCACAAGGAAAATCAAAGGACAAAAGGTCCCAATCTAGAGACAAGAAGGATTGTTGGTACTGTGGTAAGCCAGGTCATTTAAAGAAAGATTGTTGGTCTCAAAAAATTAAAGGAGACAAAAAGGAAGGAAATAAAGAGGAAAATGTGGTTAGCAATAAATCTGTTGAGGATGCTTTGATTATTTCCCTTGATAATGCTAATGATTCTTTGGGTTTAGATTCAGGGGCTTCATTTCATGCTACACCCCATAGAAGTTATTTTCTTGATTATGTCCAAGGGGATTTTGGGGTAGTTTACTTGGGGAGATAATGAACCCTGTCAGATTGTTGGAAAGGGAAGAATCAAGATTAAGTTGTAGAATGGGAATCATTGGCTACTACATGAGGTAAGGCATGTTTCAACGTTAAAAAGAAATTTAATTTCAGCATGGCAACCAGATGATGAGGGTTGTGTTGTTACATTTAGTGATAAAAATTGGAAGGTTACAAAAGGTGCCTTAATGGTAGAAAAAGGTATGAAAGGAGGCACCTTATATCTTTGTATAGATCATATTGTTCCTTCTACTTTAGCGATTGGAGATAAAAAACAATGCTCAGGAACAGTTGTTGCAGTTCAGCAGGTAGAAAATCAAACAGTTGTTGTGGATTCTAAATCAACATTGTGGAATAATAGACTTGGGCATATGAGTGCAAAAGGTATGAAAGTAATCCATTCAAAGAATGTTTTACCAGGTCTAAAATGTGTTAATATGGATTTCTGTGAAAGTTGTGTATGACAAACAAAAGAGAGTTAGTTTTCTCAAGGATGGGAAGCAAAAGAAAGATCTGAGAAATTGGAGCTTGTGCATACAGATGTATGGGGACCAGGTCAAGTATCTTCTCTTAGTGGCTCTCAGTACTATGTCACTTTTATTGATGATGCAACAAGAAAGGTATGGATTTAGGGAAAAAATTGATGTATTTGAAATTTTTAAGAAATGGAAAATCTTGGTTGAGAATGTGACAGGTAAAAAGTTAAAATGTCTTAGATCTAATAATAGTGGTGAGTATTGAAATAAAGAGTTTGAAGATTATTGTTCCTCTAATGGTATTCATAGGCAAAAAATAGTTCCAAGGACTCCATAGGAAAATGGAGTGGCTGAGCGCATGAGCAAAACAATAATGGAGCATGCACAAACTATGAGATTTCATGTTGGGCTGCCTCTAAACATGTAGGCAGAGGCTGTAAACATTGATGTTTATTTAATCAATAGAGGTCCCTCTACTCCTTTGGGTTGTGGTATTCTAGAGGAAGCATGAACAAGAAAGAAGGTGAGTTATTCTTTTTTCAAGACCTTCGGTTGTGAAACATTTACACATGTAGATTCTGAAAATAGAACAAAGCTCAATGCAAAATCAAAAAAATATATATTTGTTGGATATGGAATTGATGAATTTGGTTAAAGGCTTTGGGATTTTAAAAATCAAAAAATTGTGAGAAGCAGGGATGTTGTATTCAATGAGAAAGTGTTGTACAAAGATCAATCGCAGCAACATGAAAAGAAAGAAAATGATTATGTAGTGCTTGATGACACACCAAATAAAGATGTTCTAGTGATTCCTCATGCCCCACAACAACTGCAACAATAAATACCACAAACTCTAGTGAATCTTAGATGATCTTCAATGATAAGTAGACCTCCTAAAAGATTTTCTCCCTCTTTGTTTTCCATTTTGTGAACAAATGTTGGTGAACCTGAAGGGTATGATGAAGCTATGCAGGTGGATACAAAGGTTCAGTGGGAGCATAAAATGGAAGAAGAAATGGACTCCTTGCTGAAAAATCAAACTTGGGAATTATATAAGTTGCCTGCAGGTAAAAAGGCTTTACCAAACAAATGGGCTTACAGGCTAAAAGAGGAGGATGGATGTAAGAAAAGATTTAAAGCCAGATTAGTTGTAAAGGGATTTGCACAGAAAAAAGGTATTGATTTTGGTGAAATCTTTTCTCCAGTTGTTAAAATGACTTCTATTTGTACTGTTTTAAGTATTGTGGCTACTGAAGACTTGCATTTAGAACAACTTGATGTTACAACAACCTTTCTCCATGGTGATTTGGAAGAGGAAATGTACATGGAAAAACCAAAAAGGATTTGAGGTCAAAGGTCAAGAGAAATTGGTGTGTCGATTGAAGAAAATTTTATATGGCTTGAAGCAAGCACCTCAGCAATGGTATAGGGTATGTGCAGGACCATGATGGGCCAAAAAGTGGTGATATGTAAGTGATATGATGGCCCACATGGTTGATGACTTTTGTTTTTCCCAAAATTGATGAAGCAAAAAGGGTTTTTAAAGGAGATCCCCAGCTTTCCACCAATATAAATTATGCTTTACTTTGAATTTAATAAATAATTATTACTCATTTTCTATTTGAATTACGACTAAAGTCCTTATTGATAGGCTGATTGAAAAATATTTATAGCTTTCAAATAGTATCACATTTTTGAATCCAAAACATACGTCACATTCTATGCTTTGCATACTATAGGATTTAAAAAAAGAAATCTTGAAGTTTTGACCAAGTTAAGGTGGTTAGACATACGAGTTTTTATGTTTTTTTAAATTTGTAATAAAAAATTCTTAATTAATTATTTATTTAGAAAAAAATTATAGAAAAATATGCATCACATTGGGAAAAGTCCTCTATGTATATCTAAAATCTTATAAAAAAATATTATCATTTTATTGTGGTTAGGGTGATTAGACAGACACCTACTTCTTATTTCTTCTTTGAAATTTAAGTACTACTGCATTGAAATTTCAAATTTTCACCAAATAGATTTATTTATTTTTTAAATAAACCTAGCAGTTTAGAAACTACCTTAAATTTGCTATAGATTTTATTCTTACATATTTTTGAAATAATATAGATAAATTATTCAAATTTTCATGTCAAGTTGCCTAACTCTGGTTTTTCTAAATTTTTTGCCACTTAAGGGCTTGTTTTTTCCATGATGATCCTGCATATACCCTATATTAAATTTGATAGCTTTATGACCGAGCATGGCTATAGTCGATGTAATTTAGACCATTGTGTTTATTTTAAGAGGTTGGATGATGATAGCTACATTATTTTATGTCTATATGTTGATGATATGCTTGTAGCAGGGTCTAAAATGGATCACATAATAGAGTTAAAACAAGAGTTAGAAAATTCCTCTGCTATGAAGGATTTTGGGGCAGCAAAGAAAATCCTTGGTATGAAGATTACAAGAGATAGGAAAAATAAAAAATTATTTTTATCTCAGGTTGATTATGTTGAAAAGGTGTTGTAGAGATTTCATATGGAGAATGCAAAAGCTGTCAGCACACCTTTGCCCAGTCATGTCAAATTGACTAAGGATATGTGTCCAAAGACACAAGAGGAGGAAGAAAAAATATCCAAGGTACCATATGCTTCAGCTGTAGGTAGTTTATTGTATGCCACAGTATGCACAAGACCGAATATTGCACATGTTGTAGGAGTTGTTAGCAGGTATATGAGTCATCCCGTTGTCGAGCATTGGAATATGGTCAAATGGACTCTTAAATACTTGAGAGGTACATCGAATACATGTTTATGTTTTGGGGGTTGTAATACTAATTTTAAAGGTTATGTTGACTCAAATTTAGTAGGGGATATAGATACCAAGAAGAGTACCACAAGTTATGTATTTATAGTTGGTGGGACAAAAGTGAGTTGGATTTCTCAGTTGCAAAAGGTGGTTGTTTTATCCACCATGCAGGAAGAGTATGTTTTTGCAATAGAGGCAGCAAAGTAATTTTCATGAAAGATTTGGGGAAACAACAGACTGAAAATTACCTGTCTACAGACAACCAAAGTGTTATAAATTTTCCAAATAATTCTTCCTTGCACGCTAAAACCAAACACATACAATTGAGATATCATTTCATTCTGTCAGTGTTGGAGGATGGACAGGTCAAGCTGCAAAAGATACATACAAATGACAATCCAATAGATATGTTTACAAAGGCGGTGACAAGGGAGAAGTTGAACTCCTCTTCAGCTTGAGTTGGCCTTCAAGGTTGAATTCAAGTATAAAAATGTAGTAGGGTCTAAGGTACTTATTTCTAGTGGGAGCTGTAAGTGTAGCAGTGTTGTCCAACATCAGTCTCCAAGTGGGAGATTATGTTGGTGTGGAGCCTGATCAGTTTCCAAGTGGGAGATTGTTGGTATGTGGCAACTATTCATGCTATATTGTACACCTCGGCACGTATCCTCGTTGGGCTTTGGGGCTGGGTTGGGCCTCGGGCGGGGGTTTGGGGGTGGCAGGCCTTGAGAATTTTTTTTTGCTATTTTTTCGCATCATCAGCAAAAAAGGAAAAATCACTGAAAAAGAAAAAAAATGACTTTGTAAAACCCTAATTTCTAGAAGCTTCTAAAAGGCTTGTTAAAAGGGGTTGGGATGGGTGTTAAAATATGTAGAATAATTGATTATTTGTGAGACTATAATATGTTTTGTAGTGGATAATAAAATCATTGAATGGCTGCGGTTTTGTGTATGTAGCCTGGATTGGGTGAACCACGCTAAATTCTTTGTGTTGTCTTGTTTCTGCTATAATTTTCTATGCATTTTATTTCTTTGTTTTATTGATCAAATATGCATTTAATTGTTAGATATCTACTTCTAACCCTAATAGTTCAACCCTACCAATCACAAACTTACTCAAACCTAGACTTTGACTCTGGCTATTTTTGGAAGTTTTGATTTTTTCTAATGTTTTTGGATTTTGATGTTTTACGAATGTTTTTTGCATTTTTGAAAATTTATGATTTTCTTATATGTTGATGTCTTAAAAGGCTGATACCATGTGTAGGATCCTGTGGAGATAGAATTCAAGGAATTACCCCTAGTCAAGTGTAGGACCAACTTGTTATGTGTGGGGGGAATTGATGGATGCAAAGGATGGTGATGAAAGTGAAGGATGTTAAATGTTGGTGGTTCTCTGGCCATGAGAAGGATGAAAATGATTTACTTTACGATGGGTAACATGTGCGAAGGGATGAGCAAAGGTCAGAAGACCAAGTGGAGTGATAGTAGATGGAGGGTCATAGACTAAATACACATGGTGCCTATTTGCCAGGTTTTCACCATGGTACTTATCCAAAGCACCACCGAAGTGGTTTTCACTGTTCGATGAATTATTTCTCTTTACTATTTATTTATTTATTTTTATTTTTATTTTTGTCACCAAGACACCTATTTTCTAGGTTTTCATTAGGGTGACTATATTTTTTATATTTTTTATATTTTTTTGTATTTTTTACTTTTTAAAGGGATACTTTGAGAGTCAAGTGTAGTACTTGTGTAGGTGCTTCCTATTGATAGGTTTGGGAAATGGTTCTCTTTTAGGGGTAGACATCTAATAAGCACCAGATCCATATGCTGCTATGATGATATAAGGTCCCAACCAATTAGGTTCAAACTTTCCAGGATTTTCTTGTTCAGCTTGATTCTTCACATTTTCTTTCAGGACTAATTCACCAATGTCAAAGCTTCTATGTCAAAATTTCTTATTGTAGCTACATCGAAGGTGGTTGTGATATACTTTTAGATGTGTCAAAGCGTTCTATCTCTTTTCATCCAATAACTCTAGCTCATGTAGATGGGATAGATGATATTCTTCTTGATCAATCAATCATTGCATAGAGACTCATAGGGACTGTAACTTGACCTTTATAGGAAGTATGGTTTCAGTTCCATAGACAAGGGAGTTTGGTGTGGATCTTGTAGGAGTGCAAACACTAGTACGGTAGGCCCATAAAGAAGGATTGAGTTGGAGGTGCCAATCATAGCTAGTGTCATTGACAATTTTCTTTAATATTTTTAGGATGGTCTTATTAGATGCCTTAGCTTGACCATTACCTTGTGGGTAATAAAGGATAGAAAAATGGTGTTGGATATGGAATTTTTTACAAAGTTCACAAAAATCCTAATTATTAAAAGGGAAACCATTATCTATAATGATGGATTGTGGGATACCACAACATATGATATAATTTAGGATGAACTTGTTTATCTGCTTTCTAGTAATGTAGGTCATTAGGATGGCTTCAATCCATTTTGTAAAGTATTCAATATCGATAAGGATAAACTTATGTTCATTTGTAAAGTTTGAATGGATCTTTCCTATGAGATTGAGCCCCCATTGAGAGAATGTCCATGGTGGTCTAAGCGGTTGTAGTTCCTAAGCTAACACATGTATAAGATCTCCAAGAATCTAACACTGGTGATGTATTTCTTCACAAAGTTATAGGTATCACGTTCTATTGTAGCCCAATAATATCTCATCCTCATGAGCTTTTTAGTTAGGGTTGGACTAGTAGAGTGAGATCCATATATACTATGATGTACCTCTTGTAAGTTTCTTTGTGCTTCATTTGAGTCAAAACATTAGCGAAGGGTAATATCTAGGTTGTGGTGATAAAGGGTATCTCTGATGATGGCACATTTGGACGCTTGTTGGATAAAGGTTTTGTGTTAGTTGAGGGACAAGTTTGGAGGGATAATTTGGTCATACAAGTAACTATAAATTTCTTTGTACCAAGGAGATTCAAGAGCAACAATTTCACACACAATCTCAGTTTCAGGGACATCGAACACAAGGATCAAAAGTTGTTCTACCAAGAATTCATATTATGGTGTATTGTTAGGAATTTATCCAGGAGAGATCCAATTGTAGCCATTACCTCAGCTTCTTTGTTCTAGATTCTTGGTATCTATTAGTGTTCAAAGGTAATATTACCAAAGTATAGTCTAAAACTATTAACCATACACTTGTAGGGAATCAATTTCTCATCCTTGGTGTCACAATCATCATTAGCTTGCTTGATCAAGAATTGGGAATCACCATAGAATTGAAGATCCTTGATTTACCATTTTATTGCCATTCAATGTCCTGTCAAGAATGCTTCATACTCAGCTATGTTGCTAGTGCATGGCAACACTATTGAAAATGACTTGGGAATGGAATCTCTTTGAGGTGTGATGAATAGAATATGGGCTCCTGAACCATGACTTATGTAGGATCAATTGAAGTATAGTTTCCATGTTTTGACTGTCTCTATCACAAAGATTGATTCATCTAGGAAATCATATATCAGAGGATGATTTTCCTTTACTAGTACATCTGTGAGTTGGTTAGCTATCACTTGTCCCTTTATATTTTTTGGTCAACATGTTTAATGTCATACTCACTTAGGATCATAACCCACTTAGCCAATCTTCCTATCAGAGCTACTTTTCTAAGAAGATATTTTAGAGGATCAATCTTGGAAATCAATTTTTTCTTATGATTTAATGTCTCAATTTTTGTGTTGTTGGTTGCTAGTTGATGTGTGGTCTCACAACATTCCCCATTTCACCCCTTGGAAAAATGTGGACCCCCTTTTATTATCCTTTTTTCCTTTGCTCTTTTTTCTTTTGTTTGACTTGGCATTGTTTTGTTGCTCAGTTGGTCGCTAATTTCTCTTTCATTTTCAGTTGACCTCTTTGTTGTTGTATCCTTTTGCTTTCTGGATTCGGTGTTTTAGTCTTCTCACAAAGTTTAGTATGTTAGCAAAAGCTGAAGTCCAAGAGCCCTACATTTGCACCAAGAGAATTTTTATTTTCATATGGTTCTAGCTCTTCCCAGTATTTCATTGACTGGAGTTGTCAATCCTAGTAATTTCCTTTGTACTGGAGATGGGTATTTTTTTTGTTGTTTCCTTTTTTTCAAAAGTTGAGAACTAGAGAGTCTAATTGAAAATTTTCAATCTATCTTTTAGACTCAATTTCTGGTCTTTCATCTCATTCCAATTTTTCTCTTTCCTTAGAGGGTATTTCCCAAATCCCATTGTTTATTTGTTCTTTTCAAAAGAAATACCAAAAAGCCTTTATCCTGGTGATCATCAATCGATCACGTATCTTTAATGACATATACCTTACAAAGAATCATCATGACATCTAATTGCCATGTATAATCACTGCACCATCTTCCTTCTTAAATAGCGAGCCAGCATAGAAATCTAGGCATTCATGATTTGCACCATAATCTGTAATGATTGCACCTTTATTCTAGGAATTAATGAAAAATAATAAGTAATTAATGAAGGTGGCGAACTACCTAAGTACTTGGCACCACCTCAATCATGCATCTTTTGCAAAGACTCCATTTCACATCATATTGAAATTTTGTGAAGGACATTGAATTAACGAAATGACATTGGCATGTAAGGAGAGGTAAATTTTGAGAAACCAAGACACAACTACCAAGGTTTTTTAAGTTGCATTCCAAAATATCACCATTATTAACTAGAACTAGGTATGTTTTGAATAACTGATACTTTTTTTAAGTGTTTCTCAAGCTGAAAAATATTGATAATGGTATTTCCATTTAGAAGTTGAAATGTTGATTATTCTTCCATTTATTAAATGTAATCAAAAAATGAATTGAAAATTTTATAAACTGTAAGTTTTGGTTGAATTTAACCATAACTCACACACAAGACACATATTCTAAAAACTGTAGAAACACATTATACAAAATGAGCAGTTTTGATGCAAGGGCAGAAGATGAATTCAAGTATTGCAATTCACAAGTCATACCCATCAACATAGTGGTTACAAAAAATCATATGGGATGATCTTTCGACATTGAAATTCATTCACAACTATTACAAGAGAATTCTTCTCAATGAATCAAGAATATTTTGGCAAATGGGTTACTTCTTGCAAGAGGGTTTCCGCCAACAATGGAGGCTCTTGAATTAGTTATGCAATGTATAAATTATTACAACCCAACCAAGAGGATTGTTGAGAAAAGAAGGGAGAATTTACATAGACCTTTCCCAGAAAGGAATCATATGCACATTTGGTCTCCCCATTTACACACAATGTTCAATGTTGACATAAAGGTTAAATACAAGACATATTAGAATGTTGAAGAGCATAATAGAGAAATTATGAGCACCCAATGGTGCCAATATCCAATTACACAATAGACCAAGGTAATTCAGAGGTATATGTTTAAACAAGAAATGCAAGATATTATAACGTTACTTAGAAGAGTAGTTGGTTTAAGAGATGTAAGAAAATTTGAACCCTAGATGTTTGTGATAATATCTTGCATGATAGAGGGTCTTATAGAATTGCATTGGGGAAAGTTGATAAGTGATAGACTACATGAGCAGATTACTACATTTAGGTATGTGCAAGATCATGATGGGTATGTGGCTGATGACTATTTTTTTACCCAAAATTGATTAAACGAAAAGGGTTTTTAAAGGAGATTCTTAGCTTTCTAGCGATATAAATTATGATTTACTTTAATTAAATTTAATAAGTAATTATTATTCATTTACTATTCAAATTATGACTAAAGTCCTGATTGATAGGCTGATTGAAAAATATCTATAGCTCTCAAATGGTATCACATTTTTGAATCCAAAACATGTGCCACATTCTATGCTTCACATACTAGAGGATTAAAAAAATAAAATTTTAATTTCATGAAGTTTCGACCAAGTGAAGGTGGTCAGACATACGAGCTTTTACATTTTTTTCAAAGTTGTAATAAAAAATTCATAATTAATTATTTAGTTGGAAACAAAATACAAAAAAATATACATCACATCGGGGCATGAGTCCTATGCTTATATCTAAAATCTTATAAAAAATATTATCATTTTGTTGTGATTAATGTGGTCAGAACGACACCTACTTCTTATTTTTTTCCATGAAATTTAATTACCACTATATTGAAATTTCAAATTTTCACCAAATAGATTTTCTTTTTTTAAACAAACCTAGTAGTTTAGAAACTAAATTCAATTTTCTACAGATTTATTCTTACATATTTTTGAAATAATATAGATAACTTATTCAAATATTTATGTCAAGTTGCCTAACTTTAATTTTTCTAAATTTTTTGCCACTTAAGGGCATGTTTTTTCCATGATGATCCTACACATACCCATTTCCCAAAACTAGATGTTTCTACATGTCACTGTATGTATTTACTCATGTGCTATGAGAGCCAGTAAACAGGGGTTGAAATAGATTGGTACTATGGGCACAAAGGTTGGTAACAATTTGATATATGCACATCTACCCCAAATCATCGTCAATGGGTGTAAAGATGATTACATGAAAGTTAATGATTTTCTCTCCATGAAATTGGTTAGAACAATGGAAGGTGATAAAGCTAAAATATTATCCCTAGAAGCACAAAGTGCCATTCGACCTATGGGAGGCTAGTTCATACAGTTCCCAACTTACTCCCACATTAGAGTGGAGAAATTTGATGGAAACCCATTCATGTTGTGCAGATATCCTACACATAAAATTGTTTTATTGGAATTAGTAAGATATTTGAAACCATCTTAGACTCTTTATAGCCATGCTCACAAAGAGCCCTCTCTTAAATTTCCCATTACAATACGAAATTATAAGTGCAGAGCAATTAAAGTAACTGATTTGTATGAAGAAGAACTGAGGAAATACCATTTTGAAGAGTTCCCACTCCAAAGAGTGTATTATGATATTGAAGGAAATATTGCTAAAACTGTAGTTGTTTTTCATGCTCATGTGCCACATTTAGAATATTATTGTCTTAACTGTGAAGACGGGCATGTTGTAAGAAGAATAAAATATGAAAGAATGTCTCTAAGATTTACTTGGATGCTCAAGTTCTATGATATCCTAGATCAATTGGAAGAAGATGATGGCTAGGTGTTGAACCAATTCTACACTAATGACAGGGTATAACATGAACCCATTCCAAACCAAGGTGTTGATGATGAAGATATGACATCAATTGATGAGTTCACTAGACTAGTCTTAAGGTATACTCAACATTAGATTGATGATTTTTGCAAAGGTTTGAGAGAAAGAGGAACTGAGCCTATCTTCTCAGAAGATAAAAAGAGGAAGCAAAGAGATGAAATAGCATTTGAAAATGGAGAGCCTACCAAGAAGAGAAGAAAGACTAGTAAGGTGGCTCCGGGTATTAGAATTCAAGAAAGAACCCTTGAAATTATAAGACAAGAAGTTCCCATAAAACCATCTGATAAATAGAAAGATGCAAAGACAGGTAAAGATAAATCAAAAGTGAGACCTAAAGGTGCATCTTCCTCTACAGCTAAACCAAGAACAAGAGTAATTATTGATGAAGGAATAGGTGCAATAGAAAATGTTGGTGCACAAACTAGGTCTGCATCTCAAAGGTTTGTTGCATTGTTTACCTCTCCCCATTCTATTAATATGGTTAGTATGAAAAAATCACTGGGAGGGACTCCTGTAGCTTTAGAGGAAATCTCTAAAGAAGATGAATCTAGAATTAAAGAACAGGTGTAAAAATGGGGTGCTATGTGGCAGAAAGTGAAAGAAAAGAATTATAAAGACAAACCCATGACACATCCAATGATAGAAGAAATTTAGGATATAGGTTCTAACCCCATAAATGTTGAAGAAGAAGAGTTTATTCAAAGAATGCTTGCCTTAGAGGTAGGAAACCCTAGCATACTTCAAATGGGAATAGGGGAGACTATAGAGGATGATCCTATTGATGAAAGAATTGTTGAGGATGCTCTTGATTCCCAGCATTCATTTGGGAATGTACCAAAGGTTGATGAACATTCATAGGTCTTTGAAGAACTAGAGAAGGGCCATGCTGAAACTGAAATTGAAATTCAAATTGCAGAAGAAGCTACACAGTTTTTAGGAGATGAAATTGAACATAAAGAGAATCTTGATGTAGTAGTAGATAAAGAAGATAATGCTCAGAGAGATGAAGTTGAAAATGTGGATAGAGAAGAAAATATAGGTCTTCAAACAAAGGAGATAGTTCAAACCCTACTAATCCCGAATTTATGCCAAATATCATTGAAGAAATTCCCATTTCAAAAAATATGACAAGTCAAAGAGAAGAAGTTCTTGAAACAAGTGGTAAATAGGAACAAAGAAATGTTACAGAGGTACAATAAGATGATGATACACCTAATTGGTTAACCATGGAATTAGCTTCTCCAATGGAAGTGGAAGCATTATCTCTAAATCTTAACAATTTCATACAAGAAGTACGTACTCCTAAACCTTGGCACAAAGCAAAGACAAAACATGTCATACAAAGAAATGCAAATAGAAATAGAACTATTTAGATAGCTACTCCCAAAACTAATATGGACAGACATGAATTAACACATAAGAAGTATAAGATAACAAGTATTAACCTTGGACACTCATTGTGGCAGCAAGAGCTAGAGGAAATAAAAGTGAATTTAAATGTTATTGTTGCTAGAGTATAGAAATGTAAACAAAAGGAAAGAGAATTGAAAGAACAGGTTGCTACCTTGGAGGATTTTATTAAGTCATTAACTTTATCTGGTCGAGAACAAGCTGAACTACCCCAACATTTGGTGTTGATGTCACAACAACAAGTAGATGCCATTTTCATAGTTCATCATAAAATGAATATGTTTGAAGAATGGATTGAGTATTGGGTAAAGCAAGGAGAAGAATTTATTATAAATGTAGTAAGGAAGTACAAGGAAGCACACCACCATTTACAAAAGTCAAAAATATTTGAAGATGAATGCAGATTTCGCTAAGAGCAGGTCATCAAAGAAAGCCAGAACATTGAAATTCTCATGCAATCAAATATCCAAGAGTTAGTAAAGGGTGATGTAATATCAGGACATGAACTTCCATTTCTAGGAAAATGGAAGAAACGATTGAAATGGGAAGGTGACATGTTAATACAATTTATTGAAGGATTTGGGTATGTGTAGGATCATGATGGGCCAAAAAGTGGCAATATGATGGGTATGTGTGGGGTATGTGGTTGGCGACTTTTTTTTTAACCCAAAATTGATGAAATGAAAAGGTTTTAAAGGAGATTCTCAACTTTCCACCAATATAAATTATGCTTTACTTTGAATTTAATAAATAATTATTATTCATTTTCTATTTCAATTATGACTAAAGTCCTGATTGATAGGTTGATTGAAAAACATTTATAGCTTTCAAATAGTATCACATTTTTTGAATCCAAAACTTGCATAAAATTCTATGTTTTACATACTACATAATTACAAAATAAAAAATTCATGAAGTTTTACCAAGTTAAGGTGGTCGGACATACAAGTTTTATATTTTTTAAAGTTGTAATAAAAATTCATAATTAATTATTTACTTGGAAAAAAATTACAATAAAATATGCATCACATTGAGACATGAGTCCTCTACTTATATCTAAAATCTTATAAAAAAATTTATGGTTTTATTGTGGTTAGGGTGGTCACAGACACCTACTTCTTATTTTTCCCTCAAATTTAAGTACTCTGTATTGAAATTTCAAATTTTCTCCAAATATATATATATTTTAAATAAACTTAGTAGTTTAGAAACTACATTCAAATTGCTAGAGGTTCTATTCTTACATATTTTTGAAATAATATAGATAACTTATTCAAATTTTTACATCAAGGTGCCTAACTCAGATTTTTCTAATTTTTTTGCCACTTAAGGGCCTATTTTTTCCATGATGTTCCTGCACATACCCATTTGAAAAGGTCAACATCGAGTGCAAAAAATTGATTGGTGAAATAAAGAATTTATTAAAATATTAGCACGTCAAGGTTTTGATCCCCAAACATTAGGATAGGAAGGAAAAGAAGTTAAAACCTTAAATGAATGTATAGAAAGAATAAATAGAGATCTTGTTCAATTGTTGATGCGGGAGGTCATAGATTAGATTATACAGTGCATGAATATTATAGCCAAGTATGAAGTAGACAAAGTACAAAAGAATGATATCATACTCCAAGTAACTAAAGAATATATTAGGCTCAAGCTCGCTTGGAAATTAATACAAGGGATTTCAAAGGAATGCGTGAATCATTTATTAATTGCTTTCTTAGAGTATCAGTTGAAGAAAAGCAAAGGAAGAATCCCAGAGCCCGAGTCATAAGAGAAGTGAAAGAACCGGATAGTGGATACCAGAAGTGTGATGAAGTTTATTTTGTTTCAATTTTGAGTTTGCAAGTTGATCCTAGTCTCGATAGATGTTACTTCTCTTGGTGTTTTGGAAGGAAGCTGATAGCCTTGACAAATACAAAGTGATTGTGTTGGAGTATGAAGAAAAGTGTTGTTGCGGATGAAGTTAAAGCCTTGATTTATTCTAGAATGTTCTTGATGATAGTTGGTAGATGCCACATACTACATTTTCATTTGTTATTTTTGATTCTTTGGATAGACTTTTAAGTTGAACTCCTGGGGCCTTGTTTCTATAAAAGGCCATCTCCTCCCTCATTTTTATTTTAAGTTCAGAATTTGTGGATGTCGAAGGAGAATAAAATTTTAAGTTTTGTTCTTTTTTCCTATTTTCTAAACCATTTTGATGTAAAACTTTGTATGCACATAGACATTAATGGATATTAGAGCTTATTAGATAGCTACCTATCTCAGTATCTTTTGTAGCTGGTTTATTAGTTCAGTTGAACAAGATTGTATGTTGGACTATTTAAGGGTGCATACAAAACCTACTCGATATCCAGAAACGAAACCACTCTCTTTAAAATCTTGCACCGTTTTATATTTGTGAAGCAATCTGGTGAAGTATAAAGTGGTTTGCTCTATTTTAATTAATTTTTTGGGGCATCCATGGAGAATAATTCGGAGAAACTTTTATTTTTCAATGTTTTTATACTTTGTTTTAGAATAGATGTTTAAATATTTGAAAATGTTCCAAAATTTAAATGAGTGGAAGGAATTTTATTGAAAATCTTTTGTTTTCCATAAAATTGTTGAATGCTTAATGCTAAATCTACTTAAGTGATAGAAAATAATTTGTGATATTTCATGAAATTTTATTGTAAAATATTTTTATTTCATGATGTTATTCTATGAATGAAGTGGAAATTTTTATGTGAAGTGCTTATAATTCTTAGTGAAGCTGAAAATAACCATAGTCCCTTTGAGATTAACATCAATATCACATCATTACCCAAGAGCGACCCTAGTGCAACCATGACCTAGTTATTAGAGACTTGGGATTGAACAAAATCTAATATTTTTTCTTGTAAATGCAAAATTCCCTTTAAGTTGTCTTTGTTCCATATCTTTCAAGAAGGATACACTCTTTGCAGTCTTGTTTGTGAAGAATTTATTCACCCTATTTTTTGTTAGTGAAATCATCTTGAACAAATACATTCCAAAGAAATATAGAAGTGGGTTTCCTGGCTTTCAAAAGGCATCAATTTTTTTGTAGAATAATTTCTCCTCATAGGAAAAGGATGATATGCAAGAAATTTTATCATGAATTTTATGTCATGGAATGTCCAAGGTCTCACTGAGCTCACTAGGAAGTATTTTGTGTAGCATAATTGACTACAATATCCTAGTATTAATGTTTTGTGTCTTCAAGAAGTTAAGATTTCTTCTTTAATTCTCTCTACAACATGTTAGGCAATTTGATCAGATGACCTGGTGTTTGCTTCCAAACATGAATCTAGTCGTGGAGGGGTTGTCACCCTTCTTGTGCCACAATGGAATTCTCTCCTAGTTGAGCATGGCTATGATTCGACACATTGAATTTTTTAGATCCTCATGTTAATTGAAAATCATTCTTTTAGGATCATTAATATTTATGCTCCCAATTATGTTGTTGAAAGATCTTCTCTTTGGTGGTGGATTGCAGATTTAATGCCCTTGCCAATTGGGTTTTGTGTGGATATTTTAATATGGTTGAGGTAGGCTTTGATAAGGATAGGGAAATTCCTTTTTATCAAATAGATGGAAAATGGGGAGCTTGGTTCTACATGCATAATAAATTAGGGCTCTTTGATCCCAACACTTTTCATCACCAGCTCCAAGCTATTTTACATACATGAAACAATTTATAGATGGGAAATGATAGATTTTTAAATGTCTTGATCACATCATGATTATGTCCATAATATTTTTTTTCATTTTCCTCTTATCAAGCTCTCTTGGTGATGCCTCTTCTCGAGGTCACCTTGTCTGACCACTTTCTCATTAATACTTTCTTCCTAAGTCATCAACCCATGTTGGACCACATCGATAGGATTTGGAGTTTGGAATTTTTTCCTACTCAACATTGTGGATGGATTGCTTGGTGGAATGATTAGATATTTGATGCATTTCTCACTTCCTCTACATCTATGGATACCATCTTTCCATCTTTCATTGGTGGTCCTATGAGGCCACCACCTCAGAGCTTTATCAGGCCATGCTGGCTCTCTGCCAACACATTCTCTCTTAGTTTTCAATCTCAAGTGGCCTAGCTTGGACACAAAAAGTAGATTGTTGATGCTCATGTTGCCAAAGGAGCCTAGATGAAATCCATAATGCATTGGATTAAAATTGGTGTTCATGCCTCTAAGGAATTTTTCTGGATCTTCATACTCATCCCATTGTGGCATGAATCAAAAGAATCAGGGAAGGCCATATGGTGCTCTCTAAGCTACTAGACATTATGCATGATTTTTTTTTCCAATATGAGAAAGTTTTCACCACTCAAGAAGCCTCTCTTGAGTGCAAGATAATTCTCTCCAAGATTGTCTCCAAGTGGTAACATGCAAGATCTTGGAGGCTCAACATGCTTTTATTGAGAAATTACTCTCCTTGGAGGATCTTAAGTAGGTAATAAGTTCTATGGTTGATGATAAAGCCCTAGGTTGTGATGGGTTTCCTTATGAGGTTTACAAATCCTTATGGCCTTTTGTGGGTGTTGATCTCCATAAGGTCTACTTGGAAGCCTTTCCTAATCAATCTTTAGGGAAAATTATCAATATAGGAAATATTAAATCTATACCTAAGCCTAGTGATCCTAAAGACATGTGCAATTGGTGGCCTATCATGTTGCTTAATGTTTCCTACAAGATCATTTCCAAGGCTTAGCTTTAGAAATTTGACATGTGTTACCTTTCATTTGTAATGCCCCACCAAGTAACCTTAAAGAATGTTGCAAACATAATGGAAGTATAGTAAAAATTTTTTTAATGTAATATTAACAAGTGACATTAACAACACTAGTGCAAACAATCTCTAAGATACACAACAAGGTATTACATTTGAATTCCACTTATACCAAAGTAAACTATCTATTGCATTTATTCATTACTCATAAATTTAAGATCATGCATTCAATAACATTAACATACATCACATAAGATATAAAGTACAATAAAGATTCATTCTTATGTTGCATTCAACATAATAAATACAATACTTATTTTCAAATGAGATAGATCTTACATAAGTGTTACAATTATAAGTTACAAGAATTCTCCTCAAACACAATAGAGGAGTGATATATAAACAAGGTATCCAATTGATATAAATGAGATATAAGAGAAAGTACAAATCCAATGGTACATGCGAGCTCTCCATTCAAGAAGTACAATCCATCATGAACAAGAATTGGGGAACCAACTGTGTAAGGTGCACATTCCACCCAACCAAGTGGTACCCATAGGCCCACCCCCCATGCTAGGAGATAGTAGAAAGGTTCCCTAGACAAAACCGACAACCATTAGACATAGGAAAAATTAAGACAAATTAACACAGGTACAAAACACAACATGAGGATTACATTGCTTCTAGAATAAGAAAATCAAGTACATCCACTTGTACAAAACAATTAACTGTTGTCATAGGAAGAGTGTCACAAATAATTTGCTATGAGTTACCCTAGCGCAACCTTCCTAGGCTATCAGACCCCATCTTGGGTTACCCTGGCTACCTCTACCAACCACTGGATCCCCATACAAACTATGCTTCTCATCTCAACTCAAGCCTAAACAAGCGCATGAGTCATGAGAGAACATACATTATCTTTATTTATGTGAGATTTCCCCATTAATTCTTTTAAGTTATCACTTGATTAAACCCTAAGTGAGTTACCCTGGTGCCCTTTGTGTGCCAGACCCCACAAAGAGCCACTCTCCTACTGACAACACTAGGGTCAAACCACATACCATGGGTAAACAAGGTGCAAAAAAGTTGATAACAAATATTGAGCATACTACAAAGGTCAACTCAACCTATTCATAATAAGCGGGTGTTCAAACTAAATCACACATCCCGTTCATACTATTCCGGTGTTCAAACTGGACTATATCCATGTGCACTTCCCAAGGTAAATAAAAAGTTGAACCATAACACAAACAACCCCACAAAAGTAAATTCATCTGGAAGACTTACAAACTCAATTAACCCAATTTCCCCAAACAACATAAATAGGAGAAAACATGATTTTAAAATAACTTAGAAAAAATAATAATCTAACATTTAGATATCCTAAATCCAATTCTATCAATAACACATCACTTGCAATTAATCATCATAATTTAATTTTTATTTCCAAACAATAAGAAATTTTAATTCTAAAAATTTAATACAATTTCATATTTACATATAAAAGAAATTTAATTTCTCTTTTTATATTATTTCATTTAAAAATATCTACTTGTGTAATTTAAAGCATCTATTATAACAAAATAACCAATTAAATAAATATATTTAAATATATATAATTAAATATGTATAAATACATAAAATTATATATATATAAATATATTATTTAATTATTTAAAAATAATTTACAATATTCAATAATTTTAAAATTAATATATAAATATACATACATATAATATATATATATATATATATTATATATTATATATATAATATATATAAGTATATTTAATATTTTAAAAGAAACTTAATAAAAGAAATCCAAAAATTGCAGGGTTCAAAAGAACAAGTGTTGCCTACACAGCCCTCCTCATAGGTGGGGACGCTATTGTGGAAGGCAGTGGTGCTGCCTCCACAACCAACGCCTCCTCTATGGGGGTGGTTGTGGGGGTAGCCCTATGACCCCCCAAAAAAAATCATTTATTTATTTTTAGAAAACCTACAA
This sequence comes from Sequoia sempervirens, assembly GCA_007258455.2. Taxonomy (NCBI): domain Eukaryota; kingdom Viridiplantae; phylum Streptophyta; class Pinopsida; order Cupressales; family Cupressaceae; genus Sequoia; species Sequoia sempervirens. The sequence continues at coordinate 442,544,434 of VDFB02281492.1, forward strand.
ATATTATATAATTCGTCATACGGATTTCATCCAACAATTTTAAATCACAAATTTTCAACATAAATTTTATATTCCTAACTACAATTTCTTTATGTATTTATATATTTGTATATATATTCAAAAATATATATACATATATAAATTAATCGAAACAATTGTTATGATGCAATTTTACAAATTTTCTATAGGAAATATTTAGAAAAATTCTTATAGAGGTTTCCATTTCCTCAAATTGACCAGAGAATTTCATTTGCAAACCTACAAAGGTTTTCTATTGTTTTCTTTTGATATTTACTATTGTTTAACAATAATTTTCTATGAGGCTCTTTGATTTTACTGTAAATTTTTCTACAGAGGCACAACATCTTCACAGTAATTTTACTCACAGAGGCTATCAACAAGTTTGTCTACATGAATGTTTTCAAAAAAACCTTCACGATAATTTTACACACAGAGAAGCTTTCAATATGTTTCTCTACAAAAACTTTAATCATATTTTCTTCTTCAGGAAATATTTCCATTTAACAAATTTAACAAAACTTCTACTAAATTGAATTTTTGTAAAGGAAATCTTTTCAAAACAACAAAATAAATAAATAAATAAAAGGAACCTATTTTTCTGAAGCTTGAAGAATTGAAAGTTGGAGCAAAGCTTCGCTTTCTGAGTTCAATTTCCAAAGCCCTTTCCAAAATTTTCACTTCCAGAAAGATGCAAAATACTGAGGAAGAAAATTCTTGAGAACGTCTTCCAAATTTTTTTATTTTTTTATTTATTTTTTCCGTGGAGATACTTCTTTTTTTTTTTTAGGCTAGGAATCGGGTAGCTTACCCTATAAGCTGGTCGCCGATAAAATTTTACGTGACAGCTGGCCGACACGCCCTCCGGTACCACGGGACGAGGGAGACTAGAACTCGTGACCAGCAGAGCCGCAACGGAATTACTTAGCCAACCGAGCTAGGGCCCCCGCCCCGTGGAGATACTTCTTGCCTTTCACTATTATGGTAAATATTCTCTTTGAGAGTAATCTTTCAACAAGAGTTTTTGCATTTAATTTTATTCACACACATGGCTAATCTAAAATATCTTTTAACTAACTTTTAGATATTTTTTTCCCTTTTTGATAATTACAAAGAATTTGTACTATTTTAATAATTTAAAATTCTATAATTTAATATTATCTTCTATATGCAATTTAAAATTAAAATATCTAAAATAAATTTAATCTAATAAATCTTATTACCTTATAAAAATAAATTTAAACATAAGAATTAAATTACTTTGCAAAATAATTAGATTTAATTAATTAAGTTAAATACATGGCTTCAAACAATACTATTTAAAATTAATTAAATAACACTAAGATCATTAAGAACAATAATCTAACATAAATTTCACAAAATAAACCTTGCATAGATAAATAACAATTAACAAGGAAAACGTAGACGTAGCAACCAAACATACCGGACATAAACTAATGACACACTATGACTAGGTTTGTGGCTAGACTAGGAAAAACCTTGTCACTATCTCCCAATCAACAATACTGTTGAGCCTAGACATGCTCAAACCTATGAAACCAGGTGGAGTCGATGTCATGTACCTGCAATCCTGCAATCAAACAAACATCGTACATGTATATACGTAATCAATGATTCAAACACACCGTGAAGAGAAAATCATGAAAATCATAGGGCACTCACAAGCGAGTGATGCAATACCGTTCTCCTCACCAATACAATGTCACATCGAACTGACGAAACAAATATCAATTAAACTACCATGAACATATATAGAAATATCATCTCAAAAAACATCTATGCTAACATAAAGCATAACATAAAATAATAAACATCCACATAGTATATCATCTCATCATAAAATAAATCCATCATTGGTTCACTATCAGTGATCATAAGACAATAACAAAGTATCAAGGTCTATCAAGGTAAAAAAAGCACTGTCTTAAAACATAGGAAAATTGGAGGGGTACTACACCATTGTTTGACCAGAGAAAACTAGCTTCATCAAATCAAAGTTCATCTTGGATGACATCATTTCCATTTGGGAAGGCATGGAATGGGCCTAGCTATCTAAACAATAAGACCTTTTTTAAAAGATTGATTTTACCAAGGCTTACAAGGGTATTGAATGGCCTTTTTTTTTAGCTATTCTCAATGCTCTAGATTTTGGCCTTTATTTTCTTTAGTCTATTAAAATGACTTTTGCGGATGTGTTGACATGCATTACTATAAAAAATTTCTAGTCTTGAGCCTTCAGATTCAACTGCTCTATTACATAGGGCTACCCTCTTGCCCAATTGCTTTATGTGCTTGCTACTGATGGGTTTGGTCACTTCTTGGCTAATGTTATTTCTTTTGGTAGGGTTTGCAGTATTTTTTTCTAGACTCCTCTAACTAGTTGGTAAACTAGCTCTTTGTGGATGACTCCTTTCTTATGCTCATCGAAGATGAGCAGAATGTCAAAGAGGATATTCAATGGAACAAAAATCAATGTTACTAGCAATTCTTTCTTCCCACACCTCCCTAGCTTCTTAGGTTTGGCTAGAAGTGGATTGATCATGGAGATTTTTTTTTGTTCGGGAATTCCATTTTCTTTTAGAGTGTCTCTAATCGGCCTTTAGAATGTGGTGCTTGCTAGAATTGAGAAGAATCTCTCTTATTAGATTACCAATCCGCTCTCTTTGGTTGGTAAACTCCATATTTGTGCTAAAATTCTCACAACCACTCATGTTTACTATTATTCTTGTTGGGCCCCTTCCAAAGCTTCTTATTTAAAACTTGAAAAGATTCTTCATGATTTTTTATGGGCCTTCTCAAAAGATCACAAGGTATTTCACCATTTTTCTTGGGAGGTTTTTGGGCCTTCTTTGAAGATGAAAAGGGATTGTGGTGGGCTTGGGATCCTCTCCACTCAATGACAAGGGTTGGAACTGTATGCCAAATGGATTATTAGGGAAATTTTTTGGAATGGAGCCTAAGAAATTCTTCTCAATCATTCCATTTCCTCTAGTTTTTTTGCCAACTGACCTACCTAGAAGGGGATTGACTTTCAAACCCTTCTGGTTATGAAGGACATCATGAACATTGAAGGAACTTTTATTTCCAGAAGTTTTTGGTGTGCTTGGGAATCCATTAATCTTTGGTTATTTTGGATGGTCTCTAGATTTCAATATTGATTGTCGATGAACCATCACAATCTCTGGAGGGCTTTTCTTTTTCATGTTTTAGGGCTTCCCCTGGTTTGGCTGCCTTGCATCTATGCCCTTTAGTCTCATAAAAAAGGAATCCACACTCTTTATGATTTATTTTCCAAATCCACAATAAAATCTTCACTCTTGGGAGATTAGAAAGTGTGGCTTTGAATCTCACAACCAAATTAGCAAACATATCTTGTTGTCTTTGATGCCTTATTTCCAGAGATGCTTCAAAAAATTGGTGTTCATTCTACTAATTCATGGTGGAAGGATTGGAATTGGTACATATAGACATGCAAATAATCCTAATCAGAATTAGGCATTTAAATCTAACTAATTAGCATCATTTCTTATGTTAATCAAATAAAGCAATTTATTCGATTAATTCACTAATGTTTATCAAGTTAATTTTTTTAAAATAATTTATTTAATCAAATCCCTAAAGTCTTCTCATCTAGTTTAATAAATCAAATCATTTAAATCAAATGTCAAATCCCCTAAACTCCTCCAAGTTAAGGGTATGTGCATGATCATGATGGGCCAAAAAGTGGTGATATGATGGGTATGTGTAGGGTATGTGGCTAATGAGTTTTCTTTTACCCAAAATTGATGAAACGAAAAGGGTTTTTAAAAGAGATTCTCAACTTTCCACCATATAAATTATGTTTTACTTTGAATTTAATAAATAATTATTATTAATTTTCTATTTGAATCATGACTAAAGTCTTGATTGATAGGCTGATTGAAAAGCACCTATAGCTTTCAAATGGTATCACATTTTTTGAATCCAAAACATGCATCACATTCTATGCTTTGCATACTAGGATTAAAAAAGGAAAAATTGAATTCCGTGAAGTTTTGACCAAGTTAAGGTGGTCAAACATGAGTTTTTATTTTTTTTTAAACTTGTAATAAAAAATTCATAATTAATTATTTACTTGGAAAAAAATTAATAAAGAATATGCATCACATCGAGACATGAGTCCTCTACTTATATCTAAAACCTTATAAAAAAATATTATCATTTATTGTGGTTATGGTGGTCAGACATACACCTACTTCTTATTTTTTCACTAAAATTTAACTACTACTACATTGAAATTTCAAATTTTCACCAAATATATATTTTATTAAATAAACCTAGTAGTTTTGAAACTACATTCAATTTTCTATGGATTCTATTCTTACATATTTTTGAAATAATATAGATAACTTATTCAAATTTTTACGTCAAGTTACCTAACTCTGATTTTTCTAAATTTTTCGCCTCTTAAGGGCCTATTTTTTCCATGACAATCCTGCACATACCCTTAATTAATTTGAATTAATTAACCCCTAATCACTATTACCGATTATGTAGCTTTTGAATCAACCTTGGTCAAACTTAACCCTTGACTAACCCACCCACTTGCACATGAAAATCAATTCTCTTAATTAATTAATTATCTCATTTTCCCTCACAAAGGCATATTATAAGGGAATACTCCATTAAGTCCATTTATTTGACTTTCTTGCACAAATAATTTCCCTCCAAAACATCTGAACCATATTCATTTAGTGCCTCTTACACATGCATTAATCTCTCTCACACCTCTCAAATCCTTAACCACATGCATTAACTATGCACATTGTCCAAAATGTGTTCCACCTTCACCCATTGGACTTGCGACAAGTGTCACAATCTTATTGAATCTCCTTTAGTTCCACATCCCTCCCATCTTTCCATTCTTCAACACTTCAGGCTATAAATAGAAGCCACAATCATCCACAATCTCATCTACAAGCTTATGCATTTGCACTATAGACACTTTCATCTGAAGCTTATCAAGGGGTTGGGAAAGGGAATCCTTTCCACATCAAAGGAGCACCACTCCCACTATGGGATAGATTTTGATTCTTTCTTTCTTACGCTTTCACTTAGTTTATTTGATATCTTAGTTCTTTGTTTGCATAGGTAGCATGATCCAATATTTCATAGGGATGCATGTTTTGGTTTGCTTAAGTTTACTAATGGTGCTAATGGTTGTTTATTTTTGAGAAAGTGCATAAAAGGTATCCATAGTACCTAGATACCACTTTTTGTAACTATATGTCATTTCTAGGGTATTGTTGGATTTATTTCCACATCCATATGGTGTCTATGTTGAACCATTGGTGGCATTTGTAATCTTCTTTAGCTACTTGGCAATGCTAATTTCACAACATTTGGTCAACTATTCTTGAACCATAGTTGGCCCATTTTTCATGATGATTTTTTTTCCAGGGCTCTCCTATTTGCTCCCACCTTTGACATATGGGTATTTTAGGCCATCATTGTTCATTTTATGACCAATTAGAGACTTTCATGCATCTCTTTTGGTTTTGTCACCATGCTTGAACTATGGAGTTATATTCATGTCTTCTTCTACCCATTTTGGCCAAAACCCTTTCCTTGACACATGGTTCCTTTGGGGGATTGGTCATTTATCCCTTCCAAGTATACCCAGATATAACATTCCTTCAAGGTGGATATTTTATTTTCCTTATGGAAGGATAGAAATGTTGTTATTTTTTCTCATAGCTCTATTGCTTGTGTTATTTTTATCTTGAGTAAAAATTCTATTTTCTCAAATGTGATGCTCCAAATTCAAGTTCAAGAAAATAAGGTGGCCCTAGAGGTTGCACACCTTTAGGAATTTATCAACCATTGGGGTAATTCCCCATTTACCATGGCTAGAGTGCCACCAGATAGTTCTACCTCTTGCGGCTGCCCTCCTCCTTGCAATCAGTAGTGTAGCCAAATTTTCTTTGCTCAACACATGTGGTCTCCCAAATCCCAGGCTCCTTGCTACTACTTTTGTGGTAGGGGTAGTTCTTCATAATGGAATTCTACCTCACCTCTTCCTATAGGTGCTACCCCTAGGTGGCATTCGGGGGGTGGGGCTAGAGACTAGTGGTGGTAGCAGCTAGCCTTCATCTGTGTGGAGTCTTCCAAATGGATCCCTCAACTTGCTTTGTCTATTTATTTGTCTCAATCTGATAATCATAGTAAAGATAAACATATTGATCATGGGTGGTTTGTGTTTGATGTCACCCAAGATCCTGTTGATGTATGGAGCAAACCAAATGATGAGGACCCTCCTCCACCCTCTATAGGCACTGCTCTCCCTACTTAGTGACTTTATTTTGTGTTCGTTCTTTTTGGGTTGTACCTGTGTGACTCTCAAGAGTGATTTTGAATCATTTGACCTTTTTATTGTGAATGTGTATTATATTTTGATCTTTAATTAATAGACACATGTATTCATCAATATATATATACATCATATTTAAAAGTATATATATAATTTTAAATATAATACATCATATGTAAAGCTTTCTATAAAAAAAAGAGTAAAAGTGAGAATTGATCAAAATATAAAAAACTAAGCCTATCTATCATCACCATAAATAACCATTTAACTTATGTTGTTAATTTCTTTTACTTTTTTGGGGGTTTTGAGAATAAAAATAAATGATATTTTGGAGTGAAAAGCATTTACTTATGGGTTGTTTAGTTCTTTTATTTATACTATTGTAAGATCCATATAAACATGTGAAGAGTCGCACAACCAATTTCATATAGGCGGCCTTTTTATTTTGTTTATATTATTCTTATTTATATGTCTAAAAAGAGTCTCAACCAATGTTTTGTTGGATCAGGTTTAGTTTTTTTTATGTAATTGTAACTTATATAAGTTTGTAAAGAGTCTCACAACTAAGTGCATATTGAGAATGCTTAAATATTTTGTTTATATTATATGAATTTACAAATATTTTGTTTATATTATATGAATTTATATAAAAATTAATGTAATATTATTTTCATACAAGTTATATGTTATGTTAAGAAAATATGTATGTGATTAAAAAGTATGGTCTATTGTGTTGACTAGATTGTTATAAAAAATGGATGAATGTTTTTTTTAAAAATCATTTATATTTTTTAGTTTAAATTATGGTTGAGTTGGAGGAATGCACACAAAGATGAGGAACAAAAAAAATTTAAACCCTCATAATTCTTCAATATCCATGTCTCTTCTAAAAAAAAAAAGTGTTTGCATTATGATTTATACAGATTTGCATAATGTATATTTTTTACAACACATATACATTTTAAGTTTTAACTAATCAAATGCTCCCCTTATACTTGGCACATTTTATTTTTTTTAGGATTAACGTGCCATCTACCTTGTAAATTCTATTTCAATTGCATGGTTCCAACATCCTTGGAAAGTATCCCTAGGCACTTAGGGTGAATTGGAAAAAAAATTATAATATTTATTATCAACATTATTTGTATTACGTTCATAAAGGGTGATGGGTTCCATTAGCAATGGTAAATGTAACTTTTAGAAATAAATATTTATTCCCCACATATGGATGCCTAGAATGAGATAACAAAGATAAGGAAAATGATAAATGAGTGATTGTTGTGATTCTCCAAGTGGGTACTTGGAAAGAGGCAACAAGTGTCTCTCTCTTTCCCATTATTTATTATATTTTATGTATTTTTTAATCTTCCAAGTCCGGGAACCCAACTTGGAGGAAAATTATTGAGTCCAAAACTCGTGTCTTTCACATTTTGAGGAGTTAATCCAATGATTGGGGAAATTTAGAATGAAGATCCATCTATGGAAACCATGTTTGGTGTATTAGACCTCTTCACATATCTATAAAATTAACTCTTTGGATATAGAAACTATGAGGGCCGGTTGAATGTAGTGTTACTCTATAGTAACAATGATAGGTCAAATAATAGCTTGGAGGTTGTTCACAATTACACAAGTTCTGCCATGTTACAGGAACAAAGGAGAATTGAAGTAGTTATATTGTAATCTCATTTATTTGAAGATAGTGCATACTTGGCCTCTCTTTTTGGTGGATTTTTTTTCTTGCAAGGGTTTCTCCACGTAAATCATGTGTTATGTGATGCTCTTGTGTTTCTGATTTTTTCCTCATTACTATATTCATTCTTTATATATTTTGTATAATTTAATATAAAGTAGTGTTTATAAGCATGTTATGTTGGCTGATTTTTTACATCGTAGAGAAGATTGATTTAATCAAGATAGTTTTATATTAATGAAAATTAATTTTCGTATATACGTATATGTTTTAAATTTTCATGTTGTTATAGTCCAAGCCTTGTATCTCCATTTGTTTCTCATCATTTGGTATCAAAGCTGAAGGTTAACTAGGTTCTTGGTATTCCTTCTTTTTTATTTCTTAGCTTGGAAAGTTGTGACAATTTTCTAGAAGGAATTAGAGGTTTTTTGAAGGCTTGTGGGGCTGTAATGAATATTCTATGAGTTAAATTTATTTTGATGGTTTATGATATTGGAAGCCATGAATATTTTTAATGTGTTGGGCATCAAAAGATCATGATTGTGGATCTTTATGGAGTTGGTTATATTTTGATAACTTAGAGCCCTTATTCAAGAAAAAATGTGTGTATCATCTTGTTTAGTGGTTTATTTAGTTTAACTTGTGGTCATGTGTAGTGAGGTGGTGTTCATGTTTGATGGGTAGTCACATCCTAGTCACATGGAGAAACAACCTTGATTTGGACTATAGGATGGATTGCTTATGTTGGCTTTATGGTTTTAGCCCATTGTTACATGAAAGAATTAGAAGATAAGCCACTAGAGTCTTTGTGAGTTGTGGGTTTGTATATATGTGCTTAATATAGATGTTTAAATGGATTTCAAATTTATAGAGATGTTTTTGATTTATAAAAATATTTTATATGTAGATGAAATATGGGGAAAGGGAAACCTTAGAGATTTCACTTAAGGGTTTAGACACCTTTCCCTAATTTCATTGAATGTAATGAAGGGATGTGGAGGTTTGATTGGATTTAGAAAGGATATATGATTGACTTGAAACCTAAAAGGTGAGTCAACCTGCCCTTGAAAAAATATAAAAGTCACCTAAGGATGAAATGCAATGATTTAATTGACCTAATTATCCAAATTACTATTCAAATGAAAATACAATAGATCTTAGAAATGAATATTATAACTAAAATACTATCAACAATTAAATATACAATAAAAATACAATTATCAATGACATGCAAACTAATATATACATAAATTTAATTTTCTTTTCTTTCAAAAATGCTTAAATTAAATTTTTCACATTAATATAATCTAATAATTCATAAAAATAAATAATTTAAAATATAAATATAATAAATATTATAAGTGAAATACTAGCAAAAGGGTCATTCAAATCTTTAGAATACTCCATGTGCAATAAATAAATAAAAATTAGAAAAGGCTTAAATGGTCAATCAACTATCTAGGTAAGGAATATTTATCAGTGATAGTTTCAAACTTTATTGATATTTTTTTAATTTTTATAATTATTGCTATATGTTGGAATTTACATAAATATTTTACTATATTTTTAGTAATAGGTTATAAGTGTTGTTAAGTTGAATTTAGATAATATATTTTATACATTATATATACATATTGTATGGAGAGTAGTTGTGTTAAAATAATCTACATATCATGTTTTACCTACATCAATAACATGTCATTATTATACACATTTTCAATAATATAACATGATTTTTCTAAGGAATATGCATTTAGATTTATGTACATCTATACTATTATAAATAAGGCATTGCATACCTCTAATCTATCTCTAAACAAGACATTGGATCTTTATTGTTTTCAAGAGATGGAGAGAAAAGGCTATGCATATGTTTTAACAAGGTTGATTAGCTTAGATTTGGTAGGGATTGGAGTTGAATTTTTTTTTTGAAGAATTGCAAGAAAATATATTGTTTTGAAAGATACTATATCTAAAAACTAAATAAAATAAATACTATAAATTGGGAATACTAACAAAAAATAAATATACAATAAAAATACAATTAATAATGGCATGTGAAAGGGTCATTAAAACCTTTAGAATAGTCCATGTGCATTAATTTGTTTTTGTAAAGGCTTATATGGTTCATCAACTACCTCGATAAGGAAAAAATTTATTAGTGGTAGTTTCAAACTTTAATTAATATATATTTTAAATATTTATTCTGCTATATATTGGACTTTATACAAATATTTTACTTTGTAAGTTCAAAAGTGACTGGTAAACCTATCTCACACCTCAAAAAAAAAATTAATCACTATTAAACCATTGTTGAGTTGCCTGAAAACAAGTATCAGTTGTGGGTAAATCAACTTCCATTTAATAGTAAAATCCTCCAAATCTAGATTTATCTTAGTGAAAAAATCTATTAGCATAGTCCTTAGACATCTCTTAGGTGCAAATGTTAGTAAGTTATAATGTGTTATGAATTGTCATCTTGTAAAAAATAACCTACACATGTTATATTTTACCTACATCAATCACTTGTCCTTACTCCACATATTTCCAATAACGTAACATGATTTTGAGAATTATACATCTAGATTCATATATTTCTCTACTACAATCTACCCTAAACATGACACCGCTTTTTGATTGTTTTAAAGAGATGAACAAAAAAGAGACTGATTAACCTAGATTTGATAGGGATTTGAGTGAATTCTTTTTCCTGAAAAGTTGCTTTAAAACATCATTGGTTTGAAAGGTACTAAATTTGCAAATGTTTTAAAAAAATAAGTTTTTTTAAAGTATTGTTTCAATAATGTGATTGGAATAGATTTAGTTTTAGATCTCTAAACTTTTATTGGATCTAAAAAATAATTTTATACTACAAGTTTCAATGAATATTTTGCTTATACTTTCATATACTAATATTCAATCATTGCCCTGCCTGCATTGTGTTATCTCATATATTATTTATGATGGTATTAATTTTCTTTACTAGATATTTCAAATATCATTTATATTATTTTCAATATTATTTCTATTTTTACATATTGATGAGGTACTAGGTCAGATTTCACATTGTGATATTGCTATCAGGATTTAATCGTGTAGTTTTAGAGTCAATTTCATTGACCCATGTTTCATTAGTAGTGGCTCACAAGAACCCATCTCTCATGATAGTGAATGGTCTACTTAGCACTCATTGTATCTAGGTTGTGCTTAGACAGGTGAAGCACTGGACTTTTTGGAGGTTACCCATTAGAGTATTATCCAACAACACCTTTACAACAGATGTTTTCCCCAAGATTAAACCCAAATTTCAGATGTTAATAACCTATTTTATATTTAAAGCTTGACCCATTTCACATATTGATGCTTATATATTGCAGAGTTTTCCTAATTTCATATGTTGAAGATAAGGGACTAGACGAGATTTCAAATGTTAATCTCAACATATTTTGCTTGACCCATTTCACATACTGATGCAGAGTTTGTCTTATTTCATATATTAAAGATAATATTTATATTTTGTATGAAAAATACTCTTGTAATTGTCAACATATTTTGCATTTAAAGCTTGACCCATTTCACATAGTAATGTGTATTTATTGCAGAGTTTGCCTTATTTCATGTATTGAAGATAATATTTATATTTTGTCCAAAAATACTCTTGTAAGTAATACACTAATATAATTTTTAAGACATCAAACAATATCAAAATATGTTGAGAGGTTGTATTATGATTATAGTCAAATAAATCTATTGTAATAGATGGTAACCATTAAATAGTAATACCAGATCTGAGTAATAAAATTTCTACAGTATCTTATGGTAGATGAGAAGATATAATTTTCCTATTCCTCCAAGGCTGAGATACTTCAATTTATTTTCATATTTAGGAACCATAAAAGAGGTTTTTAACACTTTTCACATCCTATGCGATGCTCTTGTATTTTGATTTTTTTTTCCTTTGTACACAAATAAAATAATGATTACAGTGAAGGAAACATAAGATATAATCTCAGTATTACATTTACAATTGGCATGTACCGAATTAGTAACAGTCACTAAACTATGCATTCTAATGTTAAATTCGTATCCATTTGCAGAATATTACCAGAAGAGCTTGATGGATCTAAATAACACGCCCTCCAACTGTTTTGGCCACAGATATATATGTGCATTCTAATGTTAAATTCGTATCTAGCGTGGAGTTACCAAGTTTGTTCATAGATATATTTTCTCTCTTTTATATATATTTATATATATTTATATATATATTTATTGTAGACATGCAAAATTAACATTATGCATTCGATCGGATTCAATCAAATTAGGTCTCACATTAGGCCCATTCATCACTTTCATCCATTTATTAAATAATCTCATTTCCTAAGGTCATTTATCAAATAAACATTATCATCAGCCTTTTAATAAATCAAACATCATCCCTTTAATTAAATAGATCAAACATTTATTTAATTAGATCCTAAATCATATTCCATCATTTTCTAATTCAAATAAATCAAAAATCAAAGTCTTAAAAGTCAACTCAACTAATCAGCATTAAATCAGCATAATCATCATCTATTTAATCTAACCCTGATTAAATGTTAATCCCATCCCACTTGCATTCTCTAGATATCTCCACTTGCACAATAAATCAATTTTATTGATTTATTAGAAAACCCCATTTTCCCTCAACATGACAAGTCAAACATGGCATTTATTGCTATTTTTCTTGTCCCCCTCTCAAAATTTATTGCAAATTTGAATTCAAATTCTCCCTTTCATGGGCACTCTTCCCAAATCTTGCACAACCATTGACCACTCATCATTTGACAAGTGTCATCTTCTCATTAGAGGATCTTTAGTCCCACATTCACCATCTTAGCCAATCTCTCATCAAGAAAATCTATAAAAGAAGGCCTTCATTCTCATTCATGCATCCACAATTTTATGCAAGGTTACTCTCTTAATTTGAGAACTCATCTTGCTCATCATCTCCATTTACATTGCATCATTTTAGCTATTGATCAAGGATTGGGAAAGGGTCACTAGCACATGTGACAACAATCCACTATGGAATAGGTAACTTGTGATTGCTTTCATAATGCTTGTAGCTTTCTTTCATCCTTTTATTGCATGTTTTAAGCATTTTGCAAGGTATTTCATAGGAGTATTCTTGAAGGATTTGTAGATGCTAACCCTTGTTTGAAGTTAGTGTTTGCAAATTTTGAAAAGCATGCTCACATTTGGTGCTAGAAGGAGGGCATCTGAATCTTGGATAATTGATAGAATAACCATATTGATAGCTAAATCCTTCAAATAATTTATGTTTTGAATGTCCACTTCATTTAAATCACCATGTTTGTGGATGCTAAGTAATTGTTTTTTTATCATCCTCTCAGTCCACTTTCAATCCTACTTTTTATCTTGAGTATTGCAATCATGCGTAGTATTGTTTTCCAGATAAAATAAAGAGTTGCACATTCATTTTCAAGTATTCTTAGCGTTAGTCTTACTTCTTCTTTTTGTGTGGATGTAAGGGACACACTGTATTTACGTTATATTGTCTTTATTCTCGCTCTGATCATTCTGAAGCTTTTTAGCTAAGACTATTAGTATATATTGCATGCCTTCATTATCTACCGACAAAAGGGCATGAGTCAAGTTCTATATCAGAGTAGCATATTCCGCTAAAGGTCCCTGACCTTTTAATAGAATCATTCTGCCCATGTCCTGTAGTTGTTTATCTTGTTAACTTCCCTTGATCAAATGGAAAATAGGCCCTGTCTAGGTGTCCACATTCTAGTTTTCCCCTTTGCATATTTACCTGTGTGCTTGCAAATACGAATACTGGATAAATGTATTCTTTTGATCAAAATTTGCATCCTACTCCCAACGTGTCAAGACCATACTTTGTAGAGAGGTCGCTGTAGACTACTGCTGGCTTTAAAACATGCTGAGATTACACATATGTATTTAAGCTGTCTATGTTGAGTGCTCCAGTAATTACTCCTTGTTTGCGCCATCATTAAGTTTTTCTCGCATTGATATCTCCTTATGTATCTAAACTTCACTTGGGTCGGCCTTTGAATCTAGCTCTTGGCCCCGAATATAAATGACAAGAAGTTTGATGTTGGGTATTCCATGCAGGTGAAATGACTCCTTCTCCATGATGTGCAAAAGCATAAATGCGAAGTTAGGCAAGGGTGGTTGGCTCTGATCTTTTGCGTTGGGAAAATAGAATAAAATAAAGTTGGCTTAGTTGCACCTTTGCTGCATTGACAATTGACCTTTGCTGCTTAGTTGCACCTTTGCTGCATTGAAGGTAGTAGTTTTTTTTGTTGTTTATTGGTACCTGTCAGAAAAATGAGAAGATTCAGCTTTACACCCACCCATTCTAGTTATTTTGAAATTGTTTGTTGTCATGAATAGGCGTGGGTTCCAGAGCTGCTAGAGTGCATGGGACGGGAACTTTATGACATGAATGCGCCAGTCCCTGAGCATTTATGATTGACTGATACACCTGTTTATTAGTCATATCCTTCATGTGCCGACTAAGTACATTGACTTAAGAAAATCTTAGAACATTCCTATAAGTCTGTCCTGCCCAAAATCCTGTGCAATATCTCCCTCGAGCTTTCTGTCTAATGAAAAGTTATTGTGGGTGGCTTTCCAAGAGGGACGTTCAAATGAAGTCATTATTCATGGGCCTTTTTTACTGTTTCAGCTATTTTGTTTGTTAGAAAGCTACAACTAGCTAATGGAATTAAATGAAGATCAGATTTCTTGAGAAGCACGCCCAGTTTAGAGTCTTTCTTTTAGTATCTGCAATGTGGAACAATAACTTTATCTGCATAAAATACATTCATTGATGTTATGTATTTTGCTGAATGAACACTGAAGCTATGGTTAGAAAAGGATTAGTGACAGTTGTCCTTACTATCAATAATATGCCTCAAATGGTTGTCGAAGTGGAAAGTTGTGAGTAGGGTCCCTCTAATATTTAATTCAAGAACTCAAAGATCTTTTAGAGAATACTTAAACATGAGTTTTTCTATAAGATAAATGAATCCTTAATTTGGATTGGATGTAATCACAAATGGAGACAAGTGTATATCAAGATTTTGATTAGAAATTGTTTCTTGTCTTTATTTTGGAATGGGTCTAATAAATTTGGTGGTCTTTATCCTTAAATAAACTTTTCATGATAAATCTTAGTTTATTGAGGAAAGAAAACTCTTATCTTTATGAGAAAACCTTCTAGTCAATATTTGTTTTAAGATCAAAATCAAAACATGATTCACTTAGGGATTTCTCTTTTATTATCATAATCATTCAAATCATTTTGTTCTTTCATTTTGGGGATCATGTCATGGTGTGAAGTTAATAATCAAAATCAATTTAAATAATATGATCCTCACATGATTATCTTTTTATAGGTACAAAGGAAAAGCAAAGGCGAAAAGGTACAAAGCGAAGGAGGAGGCTAGCAAATGAAAACGAAAGGAGGAGAATTTTTTTTTTGAAATCTCAAAGTGTTTTTTAATGCTTTAAGTGTTTGATCAACACTACTTCACGAAGTTGTTTATCTTTTCATTTTAAAACACTAATTTTTATTTGGATCTAAAAAGAACAATTTGATTTTTCATTGCAAAGGGCTTAAAATGAATCTTAGGACAAACTCACTAGATTTTGTTTGAGGTTAAGAATTTAACAATCAAAACTCACACTTTATTTTGGTGCTTAAAACAAACTCACAATTGCTTTGAAGGCTATAAAATGAACAAGTTCTTGAATTGTGTGATTTTGTCTTTTGAGTGCGTATCCTCTCCCCTTGTGCTTCGTGCCATCTAGGGTGCAAGAGAAACACTCAAAATACATTTTATTGCTTTGAAACACTTCGATTTGGGCTTTAAAATTGAACATCTTGTGCGAGTGTGAGTAGGGGCATTTTCACGTACATTCTCTTTCTTTGTGCCATCAAAGATCGATCGAGTTACAGATTGTGTCTTTGCTTGCTTTTGTTTATCTTAGAGGGCCTGCCTTGGGGAAAAAGTACTCACCCAAGGGAATGACTCAACCGGTAACACTCTAAAGCCAAGAGTATTTCCAGCCGAGATATAAATGTGGGTATTAAACGCCATTATCACGCGGTTGGCTCCGACAAGATGGATCCAAAGGGGACTCTTGTCGATGGGTCAATCTCCACGAACGGAAAGTCCTTACTAGAACCCATGTGCTAGAATTTTCCAAAATCCCTAATCTATTTGTTGGTGCAAGAACGGTCATTCTGAAGCCACCCCACACTCTTACAGTCTTCTAGTAGAGATGGAAAGCATGCCATGGAAGTTTCATGGGTGTTGATGCTTGGTTGCCCCGATTGACGTTAATGAGTCGTGGAGGGGAGCCAGTGGGGTCAAGCATCTAACCATGTGCTAGAGATAAGTGTAGCTGGACTTGTCCAAGTGGGAATCCAACAAATATTGTCTTACACATCCATAGGGCTTGTAATTGTTCTTTGTTTGAAAACACAGTGTTGTATTCGAAAACATTTTGCAAACAAACATTCAACATGATTCTCAAAATTTCAAACCCTCTTGAAGACAAATATCATTGACTCATTCCATATGTTACTGCTTTCCTTGGGGATTCACGTCCGTAGAGGTTCCTAAGCATTGGATTATACCTCAATTTGTCTTCTTGAGTAAATAATAGGAAAACCCTTGCCTTAAGTTCATTGAATTTCCACATAAAATATCTTGTGGGGTTTAAAGAAATTAATACATTGGACATCTTAGTTTGAAACTTTAATCAAAGAGAGTGTTTTTGGTAAAATAAAGCCATTAAACAAAGATAAGCAAAATGAACTTTCATGTGTGTTGAAGACTCCAAATCCCAAAGAAAAAATCATTGAAAATCTGAAAATGAAAGTTCAAATGAAATCAATCCTTGGTTACAAAGGTTTTTAGGAAGCATATGCATGCTCTTCGATACCTAGGTCTAGGAAAACAAAGTGGTCTTTTTAGGTTCATCTAGGGATAAAAACAAATCAAACCTCTTTCATCCATCTTTCAAAACATCAAAACATCATCTCACAAATCATCTTTTGAAAAAACCTAGAAATCATCCTTGAAGTGCTAGGCTTTATGAAAAAATCAAGCAAACACCAAAATCATTGAGACCAAGTCCTTGAAAACATTTATCAAAACACCTTTGGCTAGGAAGGTGTAAATGCATCCTTTTGCATATCCTTAGTCAAAGTCATCCAAATCATCTTGTCTAGCTTAGTGTATGTAGATGGATCCTTCTCCATATACTTAGTGAAAAAATCATTTTGTTTGGGTAGGTGTGGGTAGATGCATCCTTCTCCTCACACATATCCAAATCATCATCCTTTGAACACAACTATCCTTTAGATCATTATCAAACATCTTAGGGCCTTTTTGTTCAAAATCCAAAATCAAATTCCAAATCAAGATCAAGGACAAAATCTCAAAATCCAAAAATCAAACCAATCAAAAATCCAAAGTCCTAGCATTTCATTCAAGATTTATCAAAAGCCAAAAATGTCCATAACATCCATCTTTAAACATCACCATCTTATCATCATCACATTTGATCCTAAAAAGTATCCTAAAATTTTCACTTTAGGACATAAAATAGAGATTAATCCAAGGAATCAAGAGATTCATCTCCCATATTCTCGAAGATTGATCCTTGTTTTATGGTTCAAACGAGATCTCAATACAAGAAGAGTATGGAAGCCAACAAAGAAACACCCACTTCAAGTGATCTTAGCCAAACCACTCCTGAAATGAATCCCATTGGGGATGGAAATCTCACAATTAGCCTTCCAACATCATCACAAAACCCACAAGAGGAAACCCAAGGGGAGGATCTTACCTTTGGAATGTCTCACGAACAAATAGCTGAAATGCTCCAAAATCCAGACAACCATACAATCATCAACATCATGATGAGACTTAACCCTTCGTTGTACATGCTTGAACTAGCAAAGCAAGGGGCCAAGTTGCCTTCGGATTTTGATGTGAGCACTATAGTAGAGACATCTTTTCCACCAATCTCATCCACCATCCCCATTTCATCTACACCTCCATCCCAAAACATCACGCAAAACATTCCAAAAATCATGACATCAATTGCTCCAACTCAACCAAATGTCAACAAGGGAAACACATTCCTCAATGAACTTCAATCACATCCCCTTGTAAATAACCAAAACTTGGATGCAAACACCACAGTGGAACAAAACATCCTCCATAATCCATTACACCAAAATGTTCCTCTCACTTTACATTATGACCTATCATCAACATCTTTTCATGGAGCACCACAAACACCTCTTCTCACAAATTTGCAAGAGGAGGGAGACATGTTCGGACCAGGGGGCATGTTCAACACCACAACACTCTCGCAAGGATTCACTCCCCTTACATTTCCACTTCTCCCACCATCACCATTGTCATCAACACCACTCCTTGGTTTAGGGCTTCCCCCTCTACCGAGTATCAATCAAACCGCTATCCCAATCATCAATCAAAACATTTTTCCAAATGCTCAAAGATTATTGTTGACATCACAACAACAAACAAAAAACACACAAACAATGGAAAAATCATCAAACACCCCCACAACATTGCAAAGCATGGTCTCTCAAGGGCCAATCACATCAACAATGCCACTTACCACATCAACAACACCATCCACCAATCATGCAATCAACACGACAACACCATCCACCAATCACGCAATCAACATGACAACACCATCCACCAATCATGCAATCAACACGACAACATAATCCACCAATCACGCAATCAACATGACAACACCATCCACCAATCACGCAATCAACACAACAACACCATCCACCAACCAAATAATCAACACAACATCATCATCTACCACCATTCCAAATCCACCACCACCTCCACCACCACCAACATTCACCACATCAAACCAATTCTATGCAACATTGCAAGCTGCTTTCCAAAGAGGCTATCAACAAGTGGAAAAACAAAAAGATGTGCAACAAGCCGCTCAAGCTGCGCAGGCTACCAAAACTGCACAAGCCGCATTACAAGCACAACAAGCTCAAGCATTATTACAACAACAATAGCAACAACAAGCCACTCAAGCTGCCCAAGCCACACAAAGCATTACAAGCACAAAGGGTCACTCAAGCACAACTATTATTGCAACAACAAGCCGCACAAGCGCAAGCCCAAGCACAACAAGCACAAGCACAAGCACAACTTCTTGCACAAGCAGCGCAATTGCAAGCATACCAACAAGCATTAAAGCAATATCAAGAGCAGCAAGAAGCAGCAGAATTAGTAGCCCAACAACAAGCATTGTGGGAACAAGAACAAGCAGAACAACAAGCATTGTTAGAACAGAAACAAGCACAACAACAAGCAGAACAACAACAAGTGCAACAACAAGCAAAAATCCTAGCGCAACAACAACAAGAGCAACAACAAGCATTGTTCATCCAAAAGCAAGTAGAAGCCTACTTCGGCCGCCACAACATACCGATACCATTGAACAATGCACAAACCAACCCATCCATCCAAACCATGATTGTAACACCCCAAAACACATTCATCCCACCCCCTGATCCTCAGAATGATATGACGACACAATTTAAGTTGCTCTCACAACAAGTACTCGATCTTCAATCAGGGCGAACAACCAAAACGCAAAGCAACTTGTGTCCCAATCCATTTGATAGGAGCCTAGACATGAAACCATTCCCTAAGGGATTTGAGATCCCTAAATTTGACAAATATCGAGGGACGAGAAACCCTGAAGATCACATCAGGGAATTCTAGGTTCATTGTATGGAGGTTGCATATGATGATACTTATCTGATGCGGCTATTCCCTATGAGCTTAGCAGGAGATGCTATAGAATGGTTCTCTTGCTTACCTTCAGGCATTAGGACATTCAAAGAAATTAGAGATGCATTCATTAGAAACTATGCATGTAAAATTACAATGGATGTTAGTCTCGAAGAACTCTACGCTCTGAAACAAGGAAAGAATGAATCTTTTGCTTCATTTCTTCAACGATGGCGATCCAAGGCCAATCGGAGCAAATGGACCATGCCAGAAGAGAAACAAGTCTACACAATCATTACCAACCTTGAAAACAGCTTTTCATTCCACCTCAAGGTCCAGGGAATCACCATCTATGATCAACTAATCTCCAAGGTGCTTAGCATCGAAAGAGCCCTTGCAACCCAACCCATCAAATCAACATCATATCACGAATCACAAAACAATCGCCCACCATCAAATTACAATGATAAACCTCGTACATGGGTGAGAAACAAGAACATCACTAATGATGGCATTTTCGATGCCAAGGTGGTCATTAGTGGTCCACGCCAAAACACACCCACACCGCAAATCCAACCACAATGCCAAAACACTCATCACACAACATATCAACCCAACAATAATCCCACCATCAATAATGTCAATGACCAAAGAGGACCACCTCAACGCAAAACATACCCCAAACGAAAATACACTACTTTGGGGGAACCACTTGAGGACATCATGAAAAAGCTAATCGACGAAAAACTCATTCAAGCTCCTACATTTGAGAATTACCAAGAACCCGATGTCAAACCTCCTTGGTACAACAAGAATCAACTATGTGAATTCCACAAAATCAAAGGCCACACCACAAATAATTGTATGAGACTCAAGAACATCATTCAAGATCTCATTGACAAAAGAATCATAAATGTGGAAGCACCTACTGGGAATCAGGATCTTAAAATCTACACGAATCCGATGCCAAATCATGGCAACAAAGGGAATAACAAGGATAAAGGAAAGGGCAATGTAAATCATGTATACGAAATAGTTGTTGCCAACCTCAATGAAAACTGCATGGTCATCACCATCAGGGGCACCCATGCCGAAGATTGTGGAGTCACCACAAGAGGTGGCAAAGTCACCATTGCAGGGTCATCCCAACCCAATAGAGTCCCTACATCAAGAGCCGTTTCGTATATCTACAATGCTGTGGACCAACTCAAAAGAACACCAGCACACATCTCTATCATGGAGTTGTTAAAAATCTCATCAGCGCATAAAAAGATCCTTGAGGAAGCATTAGCCTCATCTACCGTCCCCGCAGACCTCGATGCGGAACAATTCCAAGCTATGGTCAGAAACATCATAACACCTAATCTCCTTACATTTTCTGACCAAGATTTTCCTGCCCAACCATCTCACAATCATGCACTTCACTTAGAGGTAATTGTCAACAAAAGCAAAATCAAAAGGGTTTTTGGTGGATGGAGGTGCAGGTTTGAACATCTGTTCTTTTAGTCTAATCAAGAAGTTAAAGATATCAGAAGATTCCATTGATAAAGGGAAGGGCACCACAATCAGAGCATATGATGACCAAGAAAGAGTGTCTCAGGGCACAATTAAACTCCCTATCCAAGTAGGTCCAATGCTTATGGAAACCACCTGTCAGGTCTTGGACCTCGACTTACCATACAACATTCTCCTGGGACGCCCATGGATCCATGTAATGAAAGCCGTAGCATCAACCTTCCACCAATGTGTAAAATTTACACATAATGGACAAGAGGTTACCATCCATGGAGATCCTGAGCTTTTTTCATACTGCAATAACCTTGAAGCCAAATATTACAAAATCCCCCAAGTGTCGAAAAATGATGAGGGCCCATCCACATCATACATCGATCCCACCATTCTCACTTCTGCGACAAAGACACCCGCCATTCCCACCATATCCGATATCAAGCTCATCATCCAGAAGGATGATTATGGAAGTTATAGGCTCCCTAACAATGCTTTTGTGATAGGAGAGTTACCACAATCTCCAAGATCATGAGGACGCCTACAAGAAAATCAAGCTCCCACATTACAAACATATCCTCAAAATTATCCTGAATTCACAAGGTGGGGAGACCTTGGCCATGAGGTAATTGAAGCAGATCCATCAAGAATGTTGTATCGAGATGAAAGACCGATACTTGAATTACCAATGGATGAAAGAAGCAGAGGCCTACACATGATGCTTGCGATGGGCTATGACTGAAATCAGAGACTGGGACAAAATGACAATGGGCTCTTAATACCAATCATGCATGAGACGCGACCTATAACAAATCTTGGTCTTGGGTGTACCCCTCTGAGAATAACCATACGTGGATGAAGTCCTCTGGTTAGAGCCACTAATGTTTCTCCTCAACCAGTCCTAGTGCAAGTGCACTCCCCAATACCCATAGGGACAGACATGCATAACTTTATCACTGAGCCCTATATTAGTAGCGATGACAAAGATACCTTATCCAACCTACCTAGGTTATTCGAAGATACCACCTTATGTATGATTAGTACCATATCCTTTGAACCAAATAGTAAAAATCACGAGATCCACTTAGTCTACACCCAACTGATCGACTATGACCAACGAGGATCACCAGTTCTCGATACATTCAAAAATGATGAAGCACTCTCAGAATTCATGGGGTTGAGGGATAACATTCCAGATGGAGATCACAAGGTAGGATTCATAATGGAGTTGGACACACATGCCTATTATGGAGAAATGATTGAATCCTTCAGTCACAAAAGTGAGAAACTAAGAATCATATCCAAGTCCTTGAGTGAAAACCACACTATGGAACTCTTTGACAACAAAATAGTAAAAATAAAGGACGTATCCAATGGTGAAAACCTCTCTAAGGTGCCTGAGGATGAAAGATTCAATCTTCCCCTAAGATCCATTCATCAAGAGAAGTCAGCAGTCTTGGCCAAAAAATGCAACCCAGTCAACCTAGGAACAGAGGAGACCCCGCATATCACATTCTATGCGGAATCACTATTATCAGAAGAGCAAGAACTCTTAGCAACATTCCTAAGGGAAAGACAAATAAAATTTGCATGGAGTTATGCTGATATGCCAGGACTTGATCCAGATACTGTGGTCCACCACCTAGTAGTGTATCCAAATGCAAAACCTGTCAGACAAAAGCTTCGCAAAATGCATCCTCAAATTTCTTTGTTAGTCAAAATGGAGCTAAAAAAGCTATTAGATGCTGGATTCATCCGACCAATTGATTATCCAGAATGGGTATCAAACTTGGTACCTATTTCAAAACCTGATGGAGCTATCAGAATCTGTATGGATTTCAGAGATTTAAACAAAGCATGTCCCAAGGATGATTTCCCGCTCCCCAACATCGACATGATAGTAGACATGATAGCAGGGCACGAGATGCTATCATTAATGGATGGATTTTGAGGATATAACCAGATCATGATAGCAAAAGAAGACCAACACAAGACAGCTTTCACTTGCCCATGGGGAACCTACTACTGGAACATGATGCCATTTTGCCTAAAGAATGCAGGAGCAACCTATCAAAGGGCCATGACATTGATCTTCCATGACATGATTCACAAAATGATCAAAGACTATGTTGACGACATCCTAGCAAAATCAAGAAAAAGACAAGATCATATAGCAACCCTAAGTGCTATCTTTGACAGATTGGAGGAATACAAAGTTAGACTAAATCCCAAGAAGTGCATCTTCGGCGTGCAATCAGGAAAATTACTAGGATACATAGTCTCCATGTGGGGTATCGAGGTGGATCCTGCAAAAGTCAAAGCAATCCTTGAGATGGAGGCACCAAGGAATCTAAAACAACTGAGAGGCCTCCAAGGCAAGCTCCAATCCATTAGAAGGTTCATAGCACAATTCGCAGACAAGCAAAACCCATATTCACATCTTCTCCACAAGGGGGTATCATACAAATGGGATACAAAATGCGAAGAGGCATTCAACAAAATAAAGGAATATCTACTGACACCTCCAGTATTAATGCCACCTATCCCGAGAAAGCCATTGATCTTATATGTGTTAGCAATAGCAGTAGCCCTAGGAGCTCTTCTTGCTCAGCATGATGAAAATGGAACAGAAAGGGCCATATACTATATCAGTAGGACAATGGTCGATCATGAGCTAAATTACTCCTTCATTGAAAAAGCTTGCCTCGCAGTAGTGTTTTCATCCCAAAAATTCAGACATTATATGTTGGCACACAAGATAAAGCTTATTGCCAAAATTGACCCCCTTAAATATCTCTTATCAAAGGCAATGTTAACAGGCAGAATGGAAAAATGGGTCATGATATTATCAGAATATGACATCAAGTATGTTGAGAGGAAATCCATCAAGGGTCAAGTTATTGCAGACCAATTAGCACAAGCACCAATGTATTATGAGAATCCCCTTCTCTTAGAGTTTCCAGATGAATCCATCTTTAACCTCAACATTGTTGATCATTGGAAACTATACTTCGATGGGTCATATACATAACATGGATCAGGAGCTGGTTTCTTCTTCATCACCCCCCAGGGGGACTACATACCAAGATCATACAAATTGGCATTTCCTTGCACTAACAACATAGCAGAATATGAGGCTTTGACTATAGGTCTTAGAATAGTAGTGCAATGGAATATCATAGCCCTCAAAGTCTACGGAGACTCTCAGTTGATCATAAATCAAGTCAATGATGAATATCAGACTAAGGATGACAAACTAACTCCATACAAGAAATTGGTGGAGACTCTCAAGGAATCCTTCATTGACATAACATTTGAGCAGATTCCAAGAACCAACAACAGAGCTGCTGATGCCATGGCTACAATTGGGTCTCTAGTAGACATCCCTCACAATGTGCCAAAATATGAATTTCTGATTGAGCAGCTTCTCATTCCCACATTCGAGGTACCAGAATTGAAATATGTGTGTGAAATCGTTGGTTCTGGTGATCCTTGGTATCATGACATCTACACTTATCTTCGAATAGGAGTCATACCCGCTGACCTACCATCGAGCCTAAAACAAACCTTTATTAAAAAGGCATCTAGATTCGTCATCCTAGGAGATACCTTATACCATAGAAGCATAGAAGGTACCTTACTGCGCTGTCTAAATGTTGAGGAGGCATTAACCGCTCTAACCGAGGTTCATAATGGTATCTGTGGCTCACACTTGAGTGGAATGACCATTGCCAAGAAATTGCTGAGGCTGGGGTATTACTGGCCCACGATGGAAAGAGAAGCACATGATCATGCTAAAAGGTGTTTACAATGTCAGCAGCATGGGGATCTCATCCATGCTCCAGCTCAAGAGCTCCATCTGATCATCACACCATGGCCCTTCTCACAGTGGGGACTCGATCTCATTGGGAAAATCTCACCCACCTCATCCAATGGCCATAAATCCATTATAACTGCAACTGAGTACTTCACAAAGTGGGTGGAAGCCATACCCATGACCTATATCACTGGAAAGAAGATCTCAAAATTCATCCTGAACTATCTCATCTGTTGTTATGGTGTCCCACAAGCCATTATCTTAGATAATGGGACACCTTTCAAGAACCAGGAGGTTCGCGACTTGTGTGATAAATTCAAAATCCAACATCACTTCTCCACCCCATACTATCCCCAAGGCAATGGCCAAGCAGAAGCCACAAACAAAACTATCATCAAAATCCTCAAGAAAACAGTTAATGACATAGGTTGTGACTGGCACTTGCAGCTTAACCCCGCCCTCTGGGTTTATCGAACTAGCATCTGCACACCCACTGACGCCACCCCCTTCTCCTTGGTCTACGGATCAGAAGTTGTACTCCCCATTGAGATCGAGCTCCCATCCCTCAGAATATCACTACAAAATCTCATCACTGATGAAGAATATCAGGTCTCAAGACTAAACAAGTTGGAGTTACTGGATGAAAGATGCATAGATGCTTTGAATCACTTACAAGTCTATCACAATAGACTCAAACGAAGCTACAACAAGAAGATCAGAAGCAGGACTTTCCAAGTCAGAGAATTGGTTTTAAAAGAAAATCAGAAGAATGTCCAAAATCCCAGCAGCAAAGGCAAGTTCGAACCCAATTGGTTAGGGCCCTTCATCATCACAGCAAGCTATAAATCAGGGGCATATCAGTTATCAACACCCAAAGGGGAACCTCTGCAGGAGCCCATGAATAGCTCCCATCTCAAAAAAATTTATGCCTAATTCTTTCAAGATATAGAACCAAAAAATCCAAAAAAATTAGAAAAAGTCCTGAGAAAATGGTTACTTCGGCGAAAAGCTGGCAAACAGGTGTCTTGGTAACAACAAAAAAAATCCAAAAAAACAAAAAATCCAAAAAGGATCAAAAAAATCATCCTCTGGTGGCTCCGCCCGGTGGCACTTTGGGCAAGTACCTGCGGTGAAAACCCTATGTAAACGGTATACGTGAAATAAGCCTTGTCCGTACGGGACCAACTACGGCTTATTACGCATCATCCCTCCATTTTAAGCTTCCATCATCCATCTCATCCATTATCTCCATCCATCCTTATCCGCTCACATCCCTACCATAAGCGGTCACGTATTTAGTATCATGATTCCTCCCTAGAGCTACTCGGTACTTAAAGGTTGGTTTGTCACGCCTATATGAATTATTCTATCACCTCAAAGCTAGGCACATTCCATTTGGATCGATTAAATTGTATGATCTTAAAGTCCTTAAAATCAAAAATCCAAAACATTAAATGGAAAATCCAAAAACATCAAAACATCCGAAAATCCAAAAAAAAGGTCATCTTGTCAAACTACGTCGTCTCTGAGCTTGAACGTAGGCAAGGTTGATCTTTGATCATCCCCCAAGACATGTAGGTCAGTCCTTTAGGAGTCCTTCATAATGGCGGCATCTCATCATAGATATCATCATGCAGCCAAATTAGATCAAGTGGAATTCGGAGTTGAACTACATTAGTCTCTAGCGATGTATAGCGTGGAAATAGGGCTAATCTGTTGATAAACCCAGGAGGCCCCTAGGATGGAGTCTTTAGGTTAGTCTCTTGGTCAAAATCTTAGAAAATCAAAAACATTGGAAAACTGAAAATCAAAACATTTAGAAAATCTTGAAAAATGCAAAAACAACCTCAAAACATTGCAAAACTCCAAAACATCAAATATTTGAAAATCCATACGCCTCATCTCTAAGCTTGCACCCTTATTAAACACCATTCATAATAAATAGTAGATCATCATCAACCTTTGGTGAAATGGTTAGAAACAAGTCTAGCAAGTTAAAGAAACCAAAACTCAAAATGATCCAAATCTCAAGTCTTAGTCGATTATGTAAAACAAGTTGGTCAAGTCTTTGTGTCGATAGTCCATCGATAAATGGTCTCATATCAATCATCTGATAACATCATGTCGTGGGATGAATCCTTCCTACAAAGGGAGACTGTTATTAGAAGAACATTTGGATAAGTAGAATAGCGTGCTACCATCCACTAACATGTCCTATGATGTATCCTTCCTACAATGGGCATTATCTTTTGACAATAGTTTTGATTCTTATCCTTGAAAACACATTCCCTTTTTGGTTAGTGGTATTGAAGAACATCATCTTGTTTTTTTACTTTGTCTTTACCTTTTGACATCTTATTAGCTCAGTCCAAGGACCTCTCGATGATGATATCGAGCAGAAGGATTTAGAGAGAGATAGAGATAGAACAGCGATCATTATTCTTTTGTCATTGCTTGTTGGATGTTCTTGTAAAATAACTTGGTGACTACTTGCTCTGTTAGATATGTATAGAGGATGTTTTGGATAGCTTGTTGACTATTACATTGATTGTTTATACCTTTCCGTGTTTTGGTTCGAGATGTTTTGAAACTTCTAAAGTGCATCCTAGCAAGGTTTCCGTATGTCAAGTGTGAACAAGAATGCTCCTATCTATTTGTCGAATCAAAGTCCATCGAACTAGGTACAATGTCATCCTGGTTCTTTATAGCTTGATGCATCATATCTACATGTGTTATCAAACATAAGGTAAGTAGCCCTTTTAAAATCTCAATCCTTGATAAGAAAATCATCATCATTTATCATCATCATTATCATCATCATCATCTATCATCATCAGCTCTAATAAAGTCTCATCAAATCATGGACTTGTTGTATCCTCTTGTCATCATCTCATTTCTGTGCTAACATCATCATCACCAATGCATCCATCATGCATCCATCTTGCATCCACAAAACTATCAACATACCACATT
This sequence comes from Sequoia sempervirens, assembly GCA_007258455.2. Classification (NCBI taxonomy): domain Eukaryota; kingdom Viridiplantae; phylum Streptophyta; class Pinopsida; order Cupressales; family Cupressaceae; genus Sequoia; species Sequoia sempervirens. Next base: position 442,572,672 of record VDFB02281492.1, read on the forward strand.
TCATCCATATTATACATCATAGGAAACATCGATCGTTTCAAATGCATTGCATATCATCATCACAATATAGATCTATTAGTCTAAGCATCTCATAAATCATCCATTTGCAGAATCATAGCATATCACATCATCAATCTCATCCATCTCATATCATATAATCATTTAAGCTGTTTAGGATAATATAGATTTTTTATTCTAAGCATCTTGAAATCATCTCATTTGCATCATTGTCCATAACCATCCATTTTAAACCTCTTTATCATGAGATCGACCCTCAAATCGAATCTTTTCGCTCGATCTCTCGAGGGAGCAATGTACTAGTGTACTTCTTTCCACTGGGGCATCTGAAAAAATTAAAAAAAATTTGAATTCTGATTGCGACAGGTTTATTCTTTGAACCAACACAACAAGTACATTGCTTTAAAGAGGGGAAAAATGTAGACACATGAAATTAACATCATGCATTCGATCAGTTCAATCAGAATTAGGTCTCCATTAGGCCCATTCATCACTTTCATCCATTCATTAAATAATCTCATTTCCTAAGGTCATTTATCAAATAAACATTATCATCAGCCTTTTAATAAATCAAACATCATCCCTTTAATTAAATAGATCAAACATTTATTTAATTAGATCCTAAATCATATTCATCATTTCTAATTCAAATAAAATCCAAAATCGAGTCTTAAGTCAGCTCAACTAATGGAAGCATTAAATCGACATAATCATCATCTATTTAATCTAATACGATTAAATGTTAATCCCATCCCACTTGCATTCTCTAGATATCTCCACTTGCACAATAAATCAATTTTATTGATTTGTTAAAACTCATTTCTCTCAACATGACAAGTCAAACATGGCATTTGTGCTGTTTTCCTTGTCCCCTCTCAAAATTGTGCAAATTTGAATTCAAATTCTCCTCTCATGGGCACTCTTCCCAAATCTTGCACAACCATTGACCACTCATCATTTGACAAGTGTCATCTTCTCATTAGAGGATCTTTAGTCCCACATTCACCATCTTGGCCAATCTCTCATCAAGAAAATCTATAAAAGAAGGCCTTCATTCTCATTCATGCATCCACAATTTTATGCAAGGTTACTCTCTTAATTTGAGAACTCATCTTGCTCATCATCTCCATTTGCATTGCATCATTTTAGCTATTGATCAAGGATTGGGAAAGGGTCACTAGCACATGTGACACCAATCCACTATGGAATAGGTAACTTGTGATTACTTTCATAATGCTTGTAGCTTTCTTTCATCCTTTTATTGCATATTTTAAGCATTTTGCAAGGTATTTCATAGGAGTATTCTTGAAGGATTTGTAGATGCTAACCCTTGTTTGAAGTTAGTGTTTGCAGATTTTGAAAAGCATGCTCACATATATATATATATTCCGAAAGATAAGCTTCATATCTCCCTGTCCATCTATGCCTGCATTGAGTCATATCTCCCAAAGATACGCTTTATATGGGAGATACGCTTTATATATATATATAGAGAGAGACAAGGAGATGTGAAGCCCATCTTTGGGAAAAAAGCAAAGAGACTAGCAACTACGATTGTAAACAAGGTTAGTTTTATGAATTTCTATTGCAATTAGTTATAAATTGAACAGCTTTATTTCTACATGTCAAAATGGGCTCTAGTGCCTATCAAAATCCGGTAAGTTTACATGGTTGTTTTTATAGTGAAATTTCTTTTATGGTTTTTTTTGGATGTTTTAAAATTTCATAACCAGGTGTTATGTGTAGAAATAAGGTCTCCAATTTATTGTTTACATGTAAGGCTACAAACATGCTTTCTTTTTTATATAGATATTGAAAAAATAGGTTTATTCTTATTTGGATACTAATTATACATGTAAGTAATTTGAATTCATAGTCTCTTTGAAGTTCCAGATTATAATTGAACTTTTCACTGTAGCGGCTTTGATCAAGAAGAGAATGCAGCCAGAGTTTATGATCTGGCAGCTCTCAAGTATTGGGGTCCATCAGCTGCAACAAACTTTCGGGTATTGTTTTATATACAGTTTCATAGCTATTCTAAAATGCATTGTGTGTCCACCTTTAAGACATGTTTATTTTATTAATTCCTTCGGTGATCATTCCTTTTTCTGAGATACTGCTCATAATATTGTATAACATTTGGTTTTACTATATATCAAATGCAGATTAGCAACTATGAGAGAGTTGAAAGAAATGGAAAAGATGGCAAGGCAAGAATACATTCGTTTTATAAGGAGGTATTTGGTTTTTCTGCCATGTATACATCCATATAGGTTAGGCACATATGTAGTAGGCTGTGTAGGTTGATAATAGTTTCAGTGACTGTATCTTAATTCTTTTTAATTGAGGGAGGTGATTCTGTTTATCATTCAAAATTACTTCATTTCAAAACACAATTTATAATAGATCACAATCAGTTACATGTGGAAATATACCAGTGTGTAGTTTTTAATTAAGATTTTATGGGATTTATTATTTCATGCTCCTACTGCCCTTATTAGGTGTTAATCTTGCAGGGGTAGTACTAGCTTTGCGAGGGAGTGACAAGGTTTAGATTTAATTTACTTAGGCGATGGCTTTAAATAAAGCTTTGATTTGTTTAAATTGTTTATTTGAAATTATATTTTCTTTTTCAGTAAGATTTAATTTACTTAAATGAATTTATATGTAGGATTTAAACAATACATTTTAAACTTAGACTTAGAATGTTTGTCTGAAATTACACTCTTCTGAAATCACATTCTTTTCATTAAGTAAGACTCATCCTGTTGAAATCAATGTGAAATTACATTTTATTGATAGTAATTGATGGATTGAAATGTTAGCATTGACATAATAAAGCTATATGATCTCCCTGATATAACTTGGCAAGTTAGGATTGGAAGAGTTTCAGGGAACAAGGATTTGTATCCGGAAACATTCGATGAGTACACCAATCAGAATTTATGATATAATGTTTACAATAAATGCATTGATATATAGTGATATAATGTGAATTATATGTTAGTCCATTATTTGTGAGTTCCAACATAAGTATTTGTAAAGATTACAAAAAAAAAAAATAATGACATGTGAATCAACTTGTGAAGATTAAAACCCTAAAAACTAATAGCATGTGAACTAATAGCATGTGGACCATTATGTAGTCAATTCATGACTTCCAACATAAGTATTTGCAAATATTACAACCCTAAAATTTAAGAGATGTGAATCATCATTCATATATTTTGGAAGTTCCAACATAGATATCTATAAAGATTACAACCCTAAAAAGTAACGCATATGAATATTTATCTAGTCAGATGTTTTATGAGTTTCAACCTAAGTACAACTCTTAAAAATAATAACACATGAAAATTTAGGTAGTCAACTATTGTGTGAGTTTAGATATAAGCATTTGTAAGAATTACAACCCTAAGAAACAATGACACATGAATAGCTATATAGCAAATTATTTTCTATGTCCCAACATAAATATTTGTAAGAGTTATAATATTATGTAACTAATTCTACTACAAGTATTAGGAAATGACAATAAGACAACTAATATACATTTATTTATTGATATAATTGATAACTTCTTTCTTTTATACCTAAATTTTAATTTAAAAGATGTTAATCACTACAAATTGTTTCAATCAAAAATAATCTATCATAAATCAATTTTTGTGTCTAAGAACAACACCATAAAATACATTGTTTAATTTTTCAATTTTTTATCTTTTATTTTTAATTTAATTAATTTAATTTTTACTATTCCAATATTTTATATATTAAATTATAAAATAATAATTAATAAAATAAAAATTTAGAATTTAATTAAAATTATAATATAACTAACAATTATTAAAAGTATTTTAAAAAAAAATATATGTTAATAATGATATTAGAAAAGGTTATTAAAATTTATTAGAACGCTTTTCATTGAAACTGAATTCTACATAACAACCAAAAAAAAAAAAAAAGGGATTAAATGATAAAACAGCACTAGTATTCATCCTCATAGTATCCTCATAGTATCAATAAAATCCTAAAAACTATGCTCCAACAGACAGTAGATAAGCATAAATCCAATTGACATGACATGCTCTTCCCGGATTTATGGCCTATCAGACATCTAGATAAAGAGTGTTAAATTACCCCCAACCACGTCTAGATAAAGAAAATATTTATTAATAGTAATCTGAAATTCAAAAAGTACATAGAAATTTATACAAATATTTGACTATGTTTTTAATAATAGGTTGATAGGGAATTTCTTCCCACAATGTGTTATTGTGCAAGTTCTAATAGTATACCTAATTTTGGGGATATGCATCTATATGTACGACCTTGTAATACATATCTACTATTACAAAGAAAGTATTGTGCTCAATAAGATATTGCATTTGCATTTTGATTGTTTTGAAGAGATAGAGAGGAAAGTCTTTTTGAAAACTCTAGATCTATAGATTTTTTTTCTTTCTGAAGAGTTGCAGCAAAACATTACTATTTTGAAGGTACTAAATCACCAATCTTAAGAATATTATTTTTTAAAGTATAGTATTCATGTTATTGGATTCTTTTATGTAGTATTTCATATAGATTTAGCTATAGTTTTTAAAAACTACTTTTATTTTTTATTATTATATTTTGAAAGATGAAATTTCATCAATGAATATATTTTTCTGTTGTTTTGGGTACTACATAATATATAAGAACTCAGGATGTGAGCCTACTGCAGTCTGAGAACTCTTTTGTAAGATGGAAGTTACGAGATTCTATTAACTATTGATTTATATAATTTTTTTCCCTAAACAAAATAGTTTTATTATAGATTTGATTTAATCTGTTGTTTATTATTATTTTATTTTTATTCATTATTCTTTATAGATATGTTTTTTTCATTTTAGAAATAACTCTTTATTTTTTTTATCAATGTCAGATTGCACTCAGTAATCAGTAATTTACCAAAGATGATGATTACTCATTAAGTGTGATCTAAATCTTCAATGGAAAAAACCTTACTCAATAATACAAAGATTTGTCTTTCTTGTTCTTATGTTTGTTCTGTTTTTTACAGTCTGGCTGTTGTTGTTTTATCTCTATCAGATCTGTATGTTTCATATCTTTTGTGGAACTTCCTTTGAGTGCCTTAGACCATTCTTGTTTCATTGTGGTGTGCCTCCTATTCTTGTGCTTGCTGTTCCACTGTAACAAGTTTCAGAGCCCTGAAAACCTAGTTTTTATCCTTAATAAAAATCAAATCTACTATATCTGCCGACTCCTTGCTTCTTCTTGCTTCTCTAGTTTTTGGGTTTGCAAATGGAAATCTCTTCAGGGTTCTAGTTCCTCCTCACGTCCACGAAGTAAGATTTGATTCACCATGCATAGAGGATAAGCTTCGAAGGGCATTTTCCTTCGAATGCAAACAGGTATTTGATGCAATTCAAATAGTTATGGGTTTTGACTGGTTAGATATGCACACAATGGTTTTTCCATACAAAATGGTTTCTCAGTTTGCTTCAAATCTGATGGAAATTTTGGGAGATGTTGACATGGTCAAATTCCTGGCGGCCACCTACCTTTTGTCTCATGTATGTCCACTTTCTACTCTTCAACTAGTATTGGAGAGACATGATATTCTTCAGGGATCAAGTTTGGTAGGAGGAATTATTAGCAGACAACATCTTCTTACTAACTATCGTCTCTCCAAATTGCTTTTGGCAATGGCATATGGATTTCTAAATGAATGTAATAGTGAATTCAAGGTTCGTCTTAGGCTGTTATTGAGGGATTTTAAAAGAGGACGAACAGGGGAAAAAAAAATTTACACAGAACAAAAAGTCAGAAAAAGAACAACTCAGATTTATATATATATTTAAGTCAGAAAAATTAAACACCAGCTGCAATTGCACATGAAATTATATTTTCAATTCTTCAACTAGAAATATTCATTCACTTCTTCTCCTTCTGTGTGAAAATATTATGCAAAATTATTCATAAAAAATCTTTGGGCAGAAAACTCTAGAAAAATGTAGAGCTACAACTTCTACATTAATTACAATTAATATCACCGTAAGAGCCAGCTAAGAGAAAATTAAAACAAGTCTTGCCGAGAAAGCTTTTCCAACAAGCAAAAGGTAAAATAATAAATGTCATTAATTACACCTTGAGTAACTTGCTTTTCACCTTAAGTGAAAAATAAATGACATAAGTTACTTGCATTCACGGGGCAAAAAAAAACTTATCACAAAAAGCATATTAAATAGACTTTAAATATTAAAAGCCTGTGTGAAAAATGCCGCCACAAAAAGTCACGGTACAACCGCCAGTGCCAAGAAAGAAGGATGTGGAACTTTCCGTACAAAAGTGAAGTGAAAAACTATTAGGAGAAAAGTAGAGGAGAAGACAAATTTCTAACACTCCCTCTTAATTAAAACTATTAGGGATGAGCAAAAACTACATCAAACTTCAACTAAGTATATTTGAACAATCAAGCATTCCTAAACAGCGTCGCAAAAACTGAAATGTCTCCTTCACCAAAGGTTTTGTAAACATATCTGCAAACTGATCCTTATACTTACAAAATTCTAAGCAAATCTCTTTTTTGTTGACAAGCTCTCTGATGAAATGATACCTGGTATTTATATTTTTAGTTCTCTTATGAAAAACATGATTTTTAGACAAATCAATTGTGGAATTGTTATCACAAAATATTGTAGTGGCTTCCTTCTGACCTTGTACTAAATCTTTGAACATTGTGTGCATCCAAATAGCTTGACACACTGCACTTGTAGCTGCCACATACTTAGCTTTAGCTGATGATACAGTCACAATAGGTTGTTTCTGTGAAGCCCATGAAACAACACTTGTACCAAGATGAAAAATGTACCCAAATGTGATTTTTTTGTCATCTATACTGCCCCCACAATTGCTATATATGTAACCAACAAGTTTAAAATCATTTGAAGTGGAATATAATATACCAAAGTCTTTCGTACCACTCATATAACTCATTTTTCTTTCACCTGCTTGCCAATGAGACTCTTTTGGGGACTCCATAAATCTTGAAATTAGACTTACACCATACATAATATCAGACCTTGTGGCTGTCAAATACATAAGACTTCCTACCAACCTTTTGAACAATTCAGGATCCACACATGGTCCATTATCCTCTTTACTTAACTTCAATCCCATCATGACTAGTGTTGGGGCTGCCTTGCACTTCACCATATTGAATCTTTTCAAAATTTCATTTGCATATTTGGATTGAAAAATAAATATACCAGCATTAGATTGATGGACTTCAATGCCCAAAAAGTACTTCATAAGTCCCAAGTCAATCATTTCAAATTCACTCTTCATTGTTGTTTTGAAAACATCTATGCTAAGATCACTAGTAAAGATGAGATCATCTACATACATGCACACAATTAAAATGTTACCTTGCTATTTTACTTTAATGTACAAATTTGGCTCACAGCTGCTTCTTTGGAATCCATCTTGAATAAGATAAGAATGAATATGACTGTACCAAGCTCTAGGAGCTTGCTTTAATTCATAAAGTGCTTTCTTCAGCCTATAAACTTTATTTTCATGACCTAATATCTCATAGCCTTCTGGTTGTTTTACATGCACTTCTTCATCTAGATATCCATTTAAAAATATTGATTTCACATCCATTTGGTATACAACCCATTTATTGTGAGCATCAATAGCCAATACTGTTCTATTTGTGTCCATCTGTACAAAAAGAGAAAATGTTTTATTAAAATCTATTCTAGCCTATTGACTAAAACCCCTTGCAACTAGCCTTGCTTTATGTTTTTGCACTTTTCCATCAGCATCTTGTTTAGTCTTATAAATCCATTTCACACTTATTGCATCTTTTCCTTCAGGCAATTTAACCAACTCCCATGTTTGGTTCTTCTCAATGGAATCAATCTCTTCATCCATGGCTTGTGCCCATTTATCTTCCCCAATTGTTTCTTCAAATGTTAATGGATCATCAACATGAGAGAAGAAAGCAAAAACTGAAAATGAATTTTTTGTATCATTATACAACTCACTCAAACTCCCCTTTTTTTGTGGTAGCATACTTGCTAATGTTGGATCCAAAGATGTAGAACTATTTGGAGTGCTAGATGGAGTTGCTCCAAGGATACCAGTTGATGTAGGTACTGTTGTAATTGACTATGGAGTCTATTGTACTAATGGTGTAGACAACAACGTTGAAGATCTTCTTGGTGTGAATGAAGGTGTAGCTTGAGCTACTACATGTGGTGTTGTCCCAGGATTGGAAGGAGTTGTTGTTGGAGCTATACTTGCTATTGGAATCACTTCATCTTCCATATCATCATGAGAAATAGCAGTTGTAATATTTACACTCTTTTCTATACTTCCATCCCACACTTCATTTTCCACAAATTGAACATCACGACTGATTATAACCTTTCTAGTGATAGGATTAAACAACTTGTATGCCTTTGTATCTTCACAATAGCCAACAAATATACATTTTTGTCCTTTATTATCTAACTTCTTCCTCAACTCATCAGGAATATGTGCATATGCAACACAACCAAATACCTTAAGATGAGAAACACTATGCTTCATACTTGTCCAAGATTCTTGAGGTACCTTATTTTTCACACTTTTCGTTGGGCACCTATTCATGATATAAACAAAAATTTCCATTACCTCAACCCAATATTCATTAGGTAGATGTTTGGCTGTCAGCATACTACGAGCCATCCCATAATGGTTCGATTCTTCCTTTCCACCACACCATTTTGTTGAGGTGTATAATAGGCTATAAATTTCTTGTATATGCCATGTGCTTTACAAAAATTCATAAAATCATTAGAAAAATATTATCCACCTCTATTTTTCCTTAAGACCTTGATATAATAGCCATTTGCTTCTCCACAAGTGCCCTGAACTGCTGGAAATAACAAAATGCATCAGATTTGTGTTTTAGAAAATAGACCCAAGTTTTTCTTGTGAAATCATCAATGAAGGTAAGAAAATAAGTTCAGCCTCCTATGTATGGTATTTTCATTTGTCCACAAATATATGAATGCACAATCTCAAGAGGTGCTCTTGCTCTATGTGATTTTCCAATTGGAAAAGACTCTCTATATTGTTTGCCCAAGATGTAACCTTCACAAATTATTTTCAGTTTTTCAAGCAATGAGATTCCTTTCACTATAATCTTCATATGTAATAGCTTCAATAGCTTCAGCCCTCCGAAATTCAAATTTCCAAATATGAAATACCATAACCAAGATTCATCCAATACAACTGATTGAAATGTTGTTTCATTTTTTGTGTCTATATTTTCTGCCTTAAATGCTGCTCTAGAATTTTTATTATTTGTCTCATGAACAAAGTTGATTGTTCCTCCTTCATAACTGGTCTTATTCTCAAAGGAAACATGCGGTTTCTATTCATTTGCACTTTGGAAATAACTAGATTGCTTGGGAATCTATCCAAAATCACACACTCATTGTTTTCCAAATACAATTTAAACCCCTTTTTTACCAATTGACCAATGCTCATTAAATTATGTTTTAGACCAGCAACATAATATACATCAGGCATATTTTTTTTCTCCCTCTCTTTGGGTAAAATATCAAATGTTCCTTTGCCTAAAATTATGACCTTGTTGTCATTGCCAAGTGTGACTTCAGTTTGAATTGATTTATCTAAACTAGAAAAAAAATCTTCCTTACCAGTCATGTGATTACTACACCTAGAATCTAAGTACCATATGTCACATGGGATTTCTTGGACTACATTACATTCAACGAGAGAGTTAGTAGGAATTGCTTCAGCAATTTTAGTGTATGCAATGAACATAGTGCTTGTTTGAGTGCTACTACTTGACTGATTTTGACCTTGTTTGTGCTGATCATACTATTTTTTCTTGCATTCATTAGCATAATGTCCAAACTTCTTACAATAATGTATTGAAAATGTGATTTATCCAATCTTTGGCCACTTGGGTGACTAAAATTTTGATTTTGACCTCTAAAATTATTATTTTGACCTCTACCAGCACTATTTGTAAAGTTGTTATTACGTTCACCTCTAGGTGAATTTCTCCCTCTGCCTCTAGGATTGAATATTTGTTGTCCTCTTCCATGAGTTAAAGATAATTGAGATGAAAACACATTTTCCAATGACACATTTGACTTATTTAGTCTAGCTTCATGATTGATAAGAGAAGCATGAAGCTCATCAACACTAAACTGACTCAAATCTTTAGTTTCTTCCAAAGTCACAACAAGATTATCAAATTTAGTAGGGAGGCTTCTAAGAACTTTATCAAAAATTAACACATTTTCCAATGACACATTTGACCTATTTAGTCTAGATTCATGATTGATAAGAGAAGCATGAAGCTCACAATAATTTGAATCAAATCTTTAGTTTCTTCCAAAGTCACAACAAGATTATCAAATTTAGTAGGGAGGCTTCTAAGAACTTTCTTGACAATTTTCCTATCGTCTATGACCTCTCCATGTGATTTAATTTGAGTAGTTAAACAAACAACATTAGTAAAGAAAGAGTCTATTGACTGAGTTTTTCATTGATAAATTTTCAAACTCTCTTCTAATAAGTTGTAACTTAGCAGCCTTTACTTTGTCCATACTTTGGTAAGCAAGTTGAAGTGTATCCCATGCCTCCTTGGCTTGCTTTGCTACTACTACTCTTGGGAGTATGCTCTCATGCATTGCTTGGTCGATATAGAATAATGTTTTTCCATCCTTCTTCCTTTGTTCTTTCAAGGCATCTTTCTGAGCTTGTGTGAGTGCATTGTATGCTCCTTAGTCTACTGGCTCCACATAACCATTCTCAACAATTTCCCAAATTTCTTGAGACTGAAAGAGGGATTTCATAGTTAAAGACCAATACTCATAATTATTTATTGTAAAAAGAGGGGTTTACAAACTGGACAAGGATGCACTAGAAGTGGAGGCCATGACTTCAAACAAAATAGAAAAACAAAGGTTCCTTTGGCTCTGATACCAAATGAGGGATTTTAAAAGAGGAGGAACAACGGAAAGAAAAATTTGCACAGATCAAAAAGCCAGAAAAAGAACAACCAAGATATATATATATATATATATAAAACTTAAGAAAAATTAAACACCAGTTGTATTGCACATGAAATTGAAAATATATTTTTCTGTTCTTCAACTAGAAATATTCATTCATTTCTCCTTTTGTGTGAAAATATTATACAAAATTATTCATAAAAATTTATTGGGTAGAAAACTCGAGAAAAATGTAAACCACAACTCGTACATTAATTACAATTAATATCACCGTACGAGCCAACTAAGAGAAAATTTAAACAAATCTTACGAAGAAAGCTTTTCCAACAAGCAAAAGAATAAAATAATAAATGTCATTAATTACACTTTGAGTAACTTGTTTTTCGCCTTAAGTGAAAAATAAATGACATAAGTTACTTGCATTCATGTCAGGGACAAAAAAAACTTATCACAAAAAAGCATATTAAAAATGCCTCCACTAACAATCTTTCAATGAAGAGTATTGCCTAGCTTTCATGATATTGATCCTGTATACTAATAATCATATCATGAAAGCTAGGCAATACTCTTCATTGAAAGATTGTTAGTACTTCACCATTCAGTTTTTTCGCTCTCTTGATCTGCCCTTGTATTCTGATTTGGCTTCCTTTAATGATAATAATATTAGCAATGGGAATGGAAGATATACTTGGTATTTATATCATTTATAATATTAGCTCTTTTAATGACTTTTAAGTTTAGCTTGAATCTTAGTATTCTATTTATTATTTATTAGTACAGTTGACAGTCACTAAGCTATGGATTCTAATACTAAATTCCTGTCTGTGCCCAAAACATGTCCGTTGTTCGGTCTGGCACTGGAAGAAGTCCAATCTACCATGGAGTTACTAAGTGTGTTTGCATTTACTTTTATAGAGAGAGAGAGATTGTATTCAAATAAAATGTTAGTTTGAAGTAATATTATGTGGAACCCAATGCAGGCATAGATGGACAGGGATATATGAAGCGTATCTGTGGGACAACAACTGCCAAAGAGACGGTCATAGTCGTAAGGGTAGACGAGGTTAGTTTTATGAATAAATATTCCAATAAGTTATGAATTAAACCCTTTTCTTTCTACAGGCCTAAGTGGGCTCTAGTAGCTAATAAAATCAGGTATGATCTTCAGGAAGTTATTTCTATAGATTCAATGCTTGGGAACAAAATCTCAGAGATTTCTTTGATGGGCCTCTTTTAAGGACGTGTGAAAATTTCATCCACAAAGTGGGTCATGTTTTGAAATAAGATCTCCAATATATATATTTGTATTGTCTTTATTAATATAAACAGGTTCCTTCTTTAATGTAGATATTTATCAACTAGGGTAATTCTTACTTGGATACTAATTAGAGCACTTTAACCGTCTTATTGTGATTCCTCCGTTGTGGATAATGATTGGACTCTCTAGTATATCTCGGTAAGCAGATACTTTTAATTAGTTTGTTGTACATGTAGTAAGTGATTTGAGTTCTTAGTGTCTGTGAAGTTCCAGATCTGTAATTGAACTGTCCATTGATTTAATGTAGGCCACTTTGATAAGGAGGAGAAAGCAGCCAGAGCTTATGATCTGGCAGCTCTCAAGTTTCGGGGTCCATTAACTCTAACAAACTTTCTGGTACGATTTTCTAAGAGTTTTTCTGTTAGCTGATATTCTACCATCTCTCATAAAATGCCTTCAGTGATCATTCTAATTTCTCTCATAAAATATTCAGCATATTATTTTATAACATTTGGCTTTCCTGCATCAAATGCAAGTTAAAAACTATGAGAGGGAATTAAAAAGTATGAAGAATATGTCAAAGCAAGCATATGTTCAATTTATAAGGAGGTAATTGGGTTTCCTACGATCTATGCAGATTTTTATAGGGATGTATATCTAGAGAGAGATTTCAGTATCTGTCATAATTATTCTCTTGGGTACTCTATCATAAAGATTACTTCAATTTGGAACAAAATATGCAATAGTTCACAAACAAATTCATATAGATTTATGACAATGTTTGATTATTAGGGATTTTTTTAATTTATGCTTGCAAATTTTAAAAGCTATAAATAACTTTTTCAATTCATTATATTGATATTTGATTATTTGATTATTTGATTGTGTACACTTATTGATTGTAAATGTGTTCTTTTCCCAAACCTCAATCAATTTTGCAGTGAAAGGAAGTTAGGTATGTGGAAAAGATTCCAACACTAATCTATCAGAGGAGAGAATGTGCAATTTTTTACAGTTTCAAACCCTTAAACAATTACAATAAAATAGATGCACATAACATGTAAAGATAAAGAACAATAGAGATATAATAAAACCATAAAACACCAAATATACGTGGGGAACAATTACAATAAAGAAGATGCACATAACATGTAAAGATAAAGAATAATAGAGATACAATAAAACCATAAAACACCAAATTTATGTGGGGAAAACCCTCTCAGGAAAAAAAACCCCACACTTCAAAATCTTGAACAATGTATTATCTATAAACAATGGTTACGATACACTTGCAGTGCAAGATTTTACAAGAGTTTATCAGTGTTACAATTTTGGAGTAATTTCAAAAGTATAATAGTATTGCAATACAACTTCATTACATTTCTCTAAAATACACTAGTGCTCCATATATAAGGGTTTACAGTGTACATAAAATAAATATTTCCAAATTAACTGCCAAAGGCTAAAGATGCAACATGGAAATCACCAAGACTACACACGCACACAATAAGTTTCCAAATTGTCACCACATGCCAATCTTTAAAATCTGCACTTGCCAAAAACAATCTGCTTTTCGAAAACTCACTTTCCATGCAAACTCAACACAGAAATAGAAGTATTTTATGCACAACTCCACCTATAAAAAAAAACTTTCTAACTTGGCTTCTCATTCGAATAGAAACTTGCAAGTTGTAACTCACATAAAACAAAGTGAGAAAATCAGCAACTTTCAATATTTAGAAAAAATAAATCTTTGGAAAAATCAAAGGTTGAGACACCTTTTTTTTTCCTAACATTCTCCCACTTGTTGAACACCTTTGAGGAGACAATGAAAGTAACAGGATTTAACTGCTAGAGGCCATGAGGCCCATAGACTCCGAACACCATTTGAATTTTTCTATGCTCATCAGTTTTGTCAATGCATCTGCAACATTCATCAAGGTGTCAACCTTCTCCAACTTCACCTTTCCATCTTCCACCATATCATGAAAAACATGAAATTAAACATCAATGTGCTTTGTTCTACCATATCATGAAAAAAATGAAATTAAACATCAATGTGCTTTGTTCTGGGATGGAAAGTAGGATTCTTTGCCAAAAAAATGGCACTCTGATTGTCCCAACAGATATTAATTTTCCCTGCATCAAAACCAATATTATAACACAAATGCTTAAGCCAAATAGCTTCCTTGCAAGCATGAGTTGCTACCATGTACTTTGCTTTTGTAGTGGACAAAGTGACTACAACCTGTCGCTTACTCATCCAACTGATAGCACCACCATACATCATGAACAGATATCCATTGGTGAATCTTCTGCCGTCAATGTCACCTTCCCAATCTGAATTTACATATCCACAAATACTCACTGAGTGCCAAGGTCTAGTAGGATAACCATGAAAACATAAGGAATACTCAGAAGTACTTTGCGAATATCTGAACACTCTCTTCACTGCATCCCAATGTACCCATCCAAGATTAGCCATAAATCGACTCAAGGCTCCCATTGCTTGGGCAATGTTTGGCCTTGTATAAACCATAGCATACATAAGACTGCCAACAACAGTCGCATATGGCACTTTGGTCATGTCCTCCATCTAAGTAGGAGATTTTGGACAATCCTTCATAGAAAGCTTCGTCCCCTGCATTATAGGAACAACTAATTGTCTACAAGTTGTCATGTTGAACCTCTCCAACACTGTATTCACATACTTTCTCTATCTTAACCAAAGCTTTTTGTTAGCTCTATCTCTTTTGATCTCCATCCCTAGAATATACTTCACTGCACCTAGATTTTTCATCTCGAACTGTGCTAACAATTGAAACTTCAAATCTAAAATCAAACTTTTACCATTCCCAAAAAATAACATATCATCTACATACAATGCAATTATGAGAATACGACCATTATCAGATTTGTAATACACACAATGGTTAGATTTAGATCTCAAAAATCCCAATGACAACACATAAGTATCAAAATTTTGGTACCACATTCTAGGAGACTACTTAAGACCATACAAAGACTTTTTCAACTTGCAAACCAAATCTTCTTTACCTTTAACCATGAAATGCTCTGTTGTGACATATAAATCTCTTCCTCCAAGTCACCATGAAGGAACATTGTCTTCAAATCCATCTATTCCACTTCTATATCATATGCCACTGCAAGTGATAACATGAACCAAATAGATGTCAGCTTTGCAATAAGAGAAAATCTCACCATATTCAATTCCATCCACTTGAGAATACCGCTTAGCGACCAACCATTCCTTATACTTCTCAACACTGCCATTTGGATTAGATTTTTTCTTGAACACCCATTTACATCCAATGGGTTTCCAGCCTTCAGGAAAAGGTATTAGATCCCATGTATCATTTTTCTTCAATGCAGCCATTTCTTCATCCATGGCTTTCATCTAGGAGTCTATGTACAATGCAATTATGAGAATACTTTACCATTCCCAAAAAATAATATATAAGCTACGTACAATACAATTATGAGAATATGGCCATTATCTGATTTTTAATACACACAATGGTCATATTTAGATCTCAAAAATCCCAATGACAACACATAAGTATCAAATTTTTTGTACCACATTCTAGGATATTGCTTAAGACCATACAAAGACTTTTTCAACTTGCAAACTAGATCTTCTTTACCTATAACCATGAAATGCTCTGGATGTGACATAAATCTCTTCCTCCAAGTCACCATGAAGGAATATTGTCTTCACATCTAGTTGTTCCACTTCTAGATCATACGCCGCTGTAAGTGATAACAGGAACAAGATAGATGTCAGCTTCACAATAGGAAATAAAATCTCACCATAGTCAATTCCCTCCACTTGAGAATACCCCTTAGTGACCAACCATGCGTTATACTTCTCAACACTACCATTTGGACCAGATTTTCTCTTGAAAACCCATTTACATCCAATGGGTTTCCGACCTTCAGGAAAAGGTATTAGATCCCATGTATCATTTTTCTTCAATGAAACCATTTCTTCATCCATGGCTTTCATCTAGGAATCTGCGTCACTCATACCCATAGCCTCTCTAATAGTCTTAGGCTCATCAATGTTAGCAATCAAAGCAAAAATAGAACTGGAATCCAACAATGAATAACTAAATATTTCAGGTGAATATCCAAACCTATCAAGTTACTACCTATCTCTCAAATACCTCCTTACTTGTTGAGGTTGAGGTTCTTCTTCTTTAGAACTTTCAAAGTTTCTCAAGTTCTCATCATCAGGTCCATTTTGGGCTTCAGGTTCAAATTTCTTAGACTCAAGAGGAACTTGAACCACATCTTCTTTCTTCTATTCTTCTATAGGCTGCAAATCAGTGGAAGAAGTTTTCATCTCCTTGAAGATAACACTTCAACTGCGAAAAACCTTTTTGGCCATTGGATCCCAAAGTTTGTACCCTTTCACACCAATACCATATCCGGTGAAGATACACTTGACAACCTTGTTTTCCAACTTCTACCTTTTCTCCCTTGGAACATGAGCATATGACTCACAACCAAACACACGAAGATGTCTCAATTAGGGCTTATTTCCTGACCACACCTCCATAGGTGTCTTATCAATATGTGCTGATGTAGGAGATCTATTTACAAGATAACATGCAGTGGCTATAGCTTTAGCACAAAATTTTTGTTCAAGGCCAACTGCACTTAGCATACTCCTAGCCCTCTCCATCAACGTCTCGTTCATCCTCTCCACAACTCCATTCTGCTGAGGGGTAATGGAGTTGTCTTATGCCTTTCAATCCCATGTTCTTTACATAACTTATTGAATTTTGTGGAACAAAACTCACCACCATTGTTAGTCCTCAAACACTTCATCTTCCTACCGGTCTAATTTTCTACCAAGGCCTTAAATTCCTTAAACTAACTGAAGACTTTAGATTTACTTTTGAGAAAATAAATGAATTTCCTTCTACTATAATCATCTATGAAAGAAATAAAATATACAAATTTTGATAATGAAGGAACATTTATAGGACCAAAAACATCAGAATGCACATAGTCCAACAACCCAGAAGATTTGTGAGAACTGTGATAAAATTGAACATGGTTTTGCTTTCCATAGATACAATATTCACAAAAGTCGAACTAAAGATTACAATTATCAAGCCCCTCAACAAGGCATTTATTTTTCAAGGTTCTTAAACCCTTTTCACCAATGTGACTGAGTCTTTGGTGCCAAATCATTGTCTTCGTAGTAGGTAACTTCATCTCCAAGGCATGAGCACCCTTGGGTACCCAGAAAGCACAACCATCGGATGTAGATGCAACTTTCTTCTTTGTTGTCAGTTTCAATGGTGAGGATAGTGACTCAGAAGTTCTTTTCTTCTTTTCCATAGAAGAACTATTACACTGAACTGTGCATGCATCTAGCTGAAATAGAGTTCCTATCCGCACACTCTTAGAAAGCACCATAGCTCCTCTTGTCATCTTCTATCATCCATTCGATAAAACAACTTGCACACCCACATCATTCAACTTACTTACAAAAAGAAGGTTTCATGCCAAACCAGGGATATGTAGGACACCATCGATCCCCTTCACTCTACCATCTGGGAATCTTATTTTGACTCTTCCATGGCCAACAATGTTTAGGTGAGAGTCATCACCCTGGTTCACTTTCCCACCATCATAACTTAGAAAACCAATCTTGATGTCCGGTCATGTGGAAAGAAGCACCAGATTCTATCAATGACACATCTTCTGATGCATGCATTGCCAAGGTAGCGACAAAAGCATCTGCATCATCTTGAGAGTATTTTTTAGATTCAAAATTAGAGAATTTCTTATTTTTCTTCTTTTTCTCCTCCTTACAATATTTATAGAAATGACCAGGTTTGTCACAATTCTAACATTTCTCCTTGGTCTTACTAGGAGACTTAGATCTCCCAAAGGATTTGGATTCTAACTTTTCTTGCTTCTTGTTCTTCTTTTTGCCTTTTTCTTCCATTCTTCCTTGAACTGCCAGAGCCTCCTTAGCCATTTTAAAAGATTTTATCCATATCTCTTCAGATAGAAATGACACAACCACTTCATCCATCTTAAAGGTGGTAGTGGTACTTCCAATGACCATGACAAGGTGATCCCATGAATCTGACAACAAACATAGAAAATTCATGCAACGATCCTCCTCCTCCATTTTCACACCAAAAAAGTTCAACTGTACAACAAGCATGTTGAATGCATTCAGGTGATTTGTGATAGATCCTCCCTCCTCCATTCAAAGAGAATACATCTTCTTTTGCAGGAAAAACTTATTTACTAGGGATTTAGCCCGATAAATCTGAGCAAGTTTCTTCCAAAGAAGTGCAATAGTCTTCTCTTCATGAACATTTATGAGTACTGAATCAGCTAAACAAAGTCTTATCAAAACCTTAGCTTTCTGATCCATCAAATCCCAATCTTCTTATTTCATGCTCGTTGGCATAGTTCTAGAAATAGTTGTCCACAAGTCATGGTCTACAAGTATGTCTTCCAGTTAGAGCTTCCACAGCTCAAAGTTTCCTCCTTTAAACTTCTTTATCTCAAATCCATTAGATGTGATTTCCATCTCCTTCTTGCAATAGGTTCAACACAAAATTTATGCAATAGGCTCCCACTCAAATAAGATAAGTACAAAAAACCCTTTAACCCACAATATGAAAAAGAGGTGATTAGGCTCTGATACCAATTGAAAGTAAGCCAAGTATGTGGAAAATATTCCAAACACTAATCTATCAAAGGAGAGAATGTGCAAATTTTTAGAGTTTCAAAACTTTAAACAATTACAATAAAGAAGATGCACATAACATGTAAAGATAAATAGCAACAAATATACAATAAAACCATATTGTAACACCAAATATATGTGGGGAAAAACCTCTTGGGGAAAAAACCCCACAATCCAAAAGACTGAACAATGTATTATCTGTAAAAAATGGTTACAATACACTTGCAGTGCAAGCTTTTATGGGAGTTTATCATTGTTACAATTTTGGAGTAATTCCAGCAGTATAACAATATCTCAATACAACTTCATTACATTTCTCCAAAATACACAAGTTCTCAATATATAAGAGTTTACAATACATAAAATAAACATTTCCAAATTAATTGCCAAAGGATAAAGATGCAACATGGAAAGCACCAAAAAGACTCCACACACATATGGTAAGTTTCCAAATTGTCACCACATGCCAATCTTCAAAATCTGCAGTTGCCAAAAAAAACTGCTTTTCAAAAACTCACTTTCCATGCAAACTCAACAAAAATATAGAAAAATCTTTTATGCACAACTCCACTTGTAAAAAACAAATTTATAACTTGGCTTCTCATTCAAATAGAAACTTGCAAGTTGTAACTCACAAAAAACAAAGTGAGAAAATCAACAACTTTCAATACTTAGCAAAATCACATCTTTGGAAAAATCAAAGGTTGAGACACCTTCTTTTTCCTAACATGCATTTCTAGCACTGGATTTTCAAGGGGGGCATCAATCTACCATGGAGTGACATGGTTTGGATTGAATATTTTACCTAAATGAACTTATAATATTACCTTAAACATTGATATGGAAAGGTCAAATTAATTTTTCACTAATAAGTTGATTAAATGCCCGAATTGACTTAACTTAGCTCTACAAATCCATCATATGACTTGGCAAACATCATAACAATGTAAAGTGGCAGGCTAAGATTGGGAGAGTTCTAGGGAACAAGGATTTGTATCTAGGAACATTCAGTGAGTACATCTCTCTCAGTTTGTAGTATAATGTTTATGCAGTACATAAAATTGTTGTTTCATTATAAATGCATCCAATAATCAAACCAAATGAAAAGGCTAATTATTCTTATTTGAACTAACAAACACAGAGGAAGAGGTTGTTGAAGCTTATGACTTATAGTTTTTGGGAAACTCCATTTTGGGAACTAGACAACGTACTAGTCCTCGTACCCAAAATTTCCGGTGAATCATTTATATATAAAATAGCCATATCCTTATTCATTTAACTCACGCACCCTAATTTGATTAGCATCCTTGTCCCCATACCAGTACCCATGGCAGGCTCCATTAAATTCAAAGGACAAAGTTCCATTACAAACCTTGACACAAATCGATATGATGTGAAAGCCATTATGAACAACACACTACCCATAGGAGGAAAATAAAAAAAGATTAATGTTGAAGAAGTACAAGATGAGGGAAACACTAGGAACACATCTTTCTACACAGACAATAGTGCACCTACAACCATTAATGGGCATGCAATCTCAAAAACTATTGCAACCACCCATGGACTGGTGATGGGGGATTCCTCTTTACCATCATACACTTCTCTCGCAGCTCCATTCAATTATATTCAATAAGTATCAGTTGTTTCAAAGGCACCACCAGCTTTTGAAAACATGTTGTCTTTGAGTACTTCCACATTCTACTCTCCTGGGGAGTCCTCAGGTCTTGTGAGAAGAGCTAGTCATGAGAAAGTGAATGAGGATTCAGAAAGTGAGCCTCATGCAGGAGCAACATGTCAACCTCCTATTATGTTCAATATCTAAAGCGACAAAAGGATGTCAAAATCTTAGTATTTTGAAATACTAAGATTATTCACACAATAATCTTTTGCTTTTGTTACTATGGATAGTCCCATACACCTTCAAATTTATTTTATCATGCTTTTCACAATTTTAAGACATAGAATTGGTCCTTCACGATATATCTAATCTTGGAGGAGCTTTTTGGAGAATATTTCTCTCTACTTTATATACGATATGCTAACATTAAGTAATGCAAAGTTTTTGAAATTATATTCTTGTGATTTTTTTCTTGCGTGTTTTATTTACTAGTAATGTTTTTCAAATTATATTATTGTGATTGATTATAATGTTATGATTGTTTTATTGAGTGTTTATTTTAAGGTTGAATTAAGTCATATTATTGATAAGAATAATATATTGAACATTAAGTAATGTAGTTTTTTCAAACTGTAATGTTGTGATTTCTTTATTGAATGTTTTCTAAGACTAAATTAGGTCGTTCTTACAATAAGTTTAATATGGAATTTTTCAAATTATATTGCTGCAACTTTTTTATTGAGTGCTTAACTTTAAGATCAAATTAGGTCATACTTATAATAAGTGTAATACCTTGAACATTCTCAATAATTCAAAGTTTTCCAAAGTATACTATTGTGACTTTTTTACTGAGTGTTTTATTTTAAGGAAAAATTATATCATGCTTACAGTAAGTACAATATGTTGAATGTTAAAATAATACAAAATTTCCAACCTATAATATTGTGACTTATTTACTAAGTGCTTTATTTTATGGTCAAGTTAGGTTATACTTACAATAAGTGGTTAAAAAATAGAATTGAGAACAAAGTTTATAGCATGTAATATTTTTTTCGTAAATAATACATTATTTTATATATGATTGAGATTATAGTGTGATAGGTATAATTTATAGAAGCATTTTAAGTTATGATGTGAAAAAAAGAAAGGAAAATTATTTAAAGCTTTTATATATTTTTCACATGTAAAAATTATAGTTATAAATAATTAAAATAGATGTCATAAATTAATTAATTTACAGGTAAAAATAAAAGAAATATCAAAATAAGAAATATGTTCAAAATAAAATAACTCTTCAACTAAAAAAAATGTAAACAATAAAGATAAAAAAATAATAATTCTTAATTATAAATTAAAATTAATCATAGAAATCATGTCCAATTTTTTCACAGAATTGAACTAAAATAAATTATTTGTCTATACATATAATAAATAAAATATTTATAAGTAAAATAAAATTAACATAAATATTTTAAATATATCTATTTTTAAACATTCTTAATTTTTTTAGTTTATATATATATATATGATTACAAAAAACAAAGTGGTCACACAATTATAGCCTAGAGTAAAATTAAAATAAGTAACCATGGGAGGAAGTACATGTCTTGTAGGATTTTGAGTTTCTTTTTTGAGACTTTGGCTTTTCCTTTACTATCTTGTCTTGCATCATACCACATTCATTGAGATATTTTTCATTTAAAATGACTAATGATGTAGGAGAATTAGGTGCATGTGCAATCCTACACACCTTAATTTTGTGCTTTATATTTTCATTTTTGAGGTTGTGGTGTCTTACAAGTATGATATTTCAAATGTTTAATTATTTTATCCTTTTTCTCTTTCATCAATAAGACATTTTGTAAGGTTGAGTAATTAAAATTGAAAGTGAATGTGTTGGATCTAGAAATTGATATTATTTTAAAATTTAAATTTTCATACTAAGTCCCATGCCAAAGATGGAGGAGGCCATATTTGACATCTTGTAACTTAGAATTAAAATTTTGCATCAAATAAAGGAGGAGAATCTATATGAGTGGAAGTGGGAGTACTAGAGGGAGAGAATAAAAAGGAAATTTTAGCAAAAGAATTTGAATTCTCCTACTAGGAAATGAAGAGGTAAGTTATGGATAAATCAATGAGGTTCCACTGGTTTGGGGACGGGGACGGGAGACTAGGGGACGTGTTTCGGGACGGGGACAAGGGGTCTAAATTTGGGGACGGCGGGGGGACGGCAGGGGACGGCTGCGAGGGGGCGGCAGGGTGCTGAAATACATATAGTATTTGAAAAAATAGTTATAAAAAGATGTATAAGTATAAGAATTATACATCGTGGAGACAACTAGGAGTCCCCTAGACGTCTTGAGGACACCCCAACATCCTCGAAGTCCTAGCAGCATCTTGGAGACAACAACATTGGTGGTGGGATGGTGGCGCTTGGTGGGGGGGGGGGATCCCCCCCAAGTCTCAAGTCCCGGACGTTTCCGTCTAGGAACGGAGGTTTTTGGGGGACGCGGAACACTAGGAGAAATAGGATGCCCAAGCTGGATTTTAAAGGAACTTTGAATGCCCAAGTTTGGGAAGAGAGGAAGGAAGAAAAAGATAGGGAAATGAAGGAAAAACCGGAGATACCTTGCCTTAGTGTCCAAGAATGGAGTACCAGTTATTTAGAGATACATTGGTTGTTTCTTGTAGTTGCATATGAAGGTTTTTGGATGAAATTTGAAGTTGTTATGTGATCAATCTTTCCTATAGCATAGTTTTAGTGGTGAATAGCTTGTTTCATGTAGCTTGTTTTTGTAGATAATGCAAGTTTAAATACAAAATTTTAATTATCTCTAAAATTTTGTAGCCATGTTTGATGTTTATTTATTTTGAATGGACTCTCTATAGTTACATTCATGAGTTAAACCATGATTTTCTTGGCTAAGTGATTTGGGATACATTGACAACTTTTTCATAATGTCAAAATTTAATGGGTTTTTTTTTAGTTTTCAGCTATGAATTTGAGGAATATTATTTGAAAAATTTATAATCTACTTATATTCTTGTAATGAATATGGAGGTTTTTATTATCCAAGTTTTTAGTAGGAAAGGCATTCACTAGATGGTTCAAATAACCTTCAAAAGAGGGCCTGCCATGAGTTTTTGAGTGCAGTTCAGAGTTTCATGAATTTGATTTATGGAGATACAATTTCCATCACTTTTATTTTTAGAGAAATTGGTTTGGAGTGTTGGTTCTTATCTTGAATTAGATGGTATTATATCCATAAGATCTTTTAAGTGTAGAGTATGCACTAGGACCTATAGGTGAAGGGTGGTGAAGAGTGAAGGGGTGAAGCTACGAGAGAGCATTGTGAGAAAGTTTGTTTGTTGCAAGTATGATAGAGGATCTATGCCTAGTATCCTCTTGAAGATATAAAGTTGGGTAGAAGGTGTAGAGTTCCTCCATTGAGAGAGAGTGGGTAGAGGAAGCATCTTGTAAGATGGGGAAAATCAATCTATCCTAGATAATAGTGACAACCACAACAATTGTAAGCTAACAACATCATCCAAACAAGAGAAAACAATGAAATCATAAGGAAAATAAAAACCTCAAATCGAAACACTCCCCATGCTTGAACTTGAATACTTCTCTTGTTTCCCCTTCATCTTTTCCAAATATGCCCTCAGATTTGTAGTCTAACTTGTGAAAATACCTAGAAATCATAAGCAAGAAAGTTGGAGATAAGTGGTTGTTAAGGAAAAAAAAGAAGAACGATTCTTTTATAGACAACCATTCAAATGGATAGATAAGATCAAGCTTCTAGAAAGATTCCAAGATTGATGGATGAGGATTCATGAGATGGAGGTTACAAAATAGATGGTCAAGATTGAAAAGAGACCAGAGGCGATCAACAGTCAAGATTCAAAGACGAGAGAGTGGAGGGATAATGGTCAAATTAAAAATTGGAAATCATTTAATTCATGAGAAAGGAGTCTCTAGACAAGTGGAGGCACAAAACAAATTTCAAATTATTTATTTGAGGGAAAAAGGCAAGTGGGAATTTAATTAAAATAATTTATAAAATCATTTTAATTAAATGGGAGAAAATGGGAGAAGGAATTAAATAATTAATTCAAGTTAACTATTTAAGGGAGGAAAGGAATGTCATGAGATAATTAAATAATTTCAAAAACTATTTAAGTATTAGAGGGATTAAGGATAAGTGAATAGTTAAATAGTTAATTTTAATTATTTAACTATAGATGAAAGGTGATAAATAAATAATTAAATAAATAATAATTTATTTAATTATTGAAGAAGAGGGGGAATTAATGATGTGATTAATTTATTTAATTGATCAAGATAGAATAAGGTTAAGAAGTGAATTAACTAAATAATTAGAAATTATTTAATCAATAGAAGAATGAAATCAAGGATAATTTAATAATTGATGCTCATGCACTAAGACATATTTTAGTGTCTACATTTCACCCCTCTTTGAAATAATGTAGTAAAGATGCACCAGTGAAAGAAAGGTATAGGTATGCCCCCCTTGGGAAATTTTTATAAATGTTTAAAATTTTTTAAAAAACATTGGAAATTGTCCCAATAAGATAATGTGATGTCCAGGAATCCAACGGTGAAGACATAATCAATTTTTGAGGTCAGTAAGGGGATCAAAGTCAACATCAAATTCATCAATAGGCTCCTCTTATAGATAGGGAAGGAATAAACCCTAATTTTGAACCTATAAATAGAAAGTTGAGTGAGAAAAAGGGTCATTTGAGCATTCCCAATTTAGAAATTCTTGGAGCTCTAAGTGATTTTCCTACAAAGATGTCACCTATTCCAAAGGCTGCTCACCACACATATCACATTCGGAGATATCACCATCCTAAGGGATTCCCCGTCTTGGTAAGTACTAATAACCCACCTTTTAAAATTTTCATGCATTTATATAGGGAAATATTTTTGCAGGCAACTAGGTCAAAAAATTTTGTGACACAATTGCATGTGCGTTCAATGCAAATGAGAAGTGGTTCATCATAATCGTCTCATCGTGAAGCAATTGATTTCGGGTTAGGGTAGGGACGTTTGCATTACGACACATAAAATCATGTGACACAACTGAATTTTTGTGTCACATGTGTAGTCAAGAATGATATAATCAAAAGTGCATGATGCAAGCATTGTGCGATACAACATATTTGAGAGGAGAATGACACAATTGTAGTTGAGAGCCAGTGGAAAATGTGTGTGACACATTTGAAAAAATAGTGACACAATTGCTTGGTTAACAAGTTTCCCCATATTAGGATATTTTGACTTGGTCAACTTAGATCCAATAGGTCAATTGAAGGTCTTAGATTGACATGATGGTTTTCTTTTATGTGAGTCAAGACTAGATGTCTTTCAACTGCGGGACCAGTTGGGTGACAAGGAGAGATAAATATTACTAGAACTTGGGTTGTTTTATGTCACCTATATGCCCATTATTAGAGAAAACAAGGGCATGCTGACAGAATTGGCAAAGTGATGGCACTTTGAGACTAGCAGTTTTCACTTGCTAATGGAGGAGGTGATAGTCACCCTCAAGGATGTTTACAATATCCTATGATTACCAATTTGAGGCAAGCAGGTATGCTATGACCCCACATAAGGATTATAGGCATTTTATTAGTATTATAATTGTGATAATGATGTAGAGCTTGGGATACAGGGGTACAAGATCAGATGGGAGACCCTTGTAGAGAGATATGATTGTGTCCTATGCACATTGATAGCAAGGGTGATGATTCTCAATTTTGAGGTTCATGACTTCTTGGTAGGTTGGGGAGAGATGCTCAGGTTGATGGTTTGGTTTGGTATAGTGTATGCATGGGGATCATTCCTATTGGCCATGCTTTACTTTCAACTCTATGATATTGCTTACAAGGGGAGGGAAAAGTCTAAGTTGCGATGTCACATTGCTAACAGTATGGGTATGTGAGCACATAGTAGTGTTCCAACCTCCTATGGTACGACATCTGGGAGCTGGTCCTCCATACTCATATATGTATCAGGGGGCCCTTACATAAACACACATGGGGGATGTTAGTTACTAGAGGCATGTGTTAGATATATTGGCCAGTTTTATCTAGAGACCATATAGAGCATGTGATTTATGGGTAA
>VDFB02281492.1:442599618-442633935 GCA_007258455.2 Sequoia sempervirens
GTTCGATGAATTATTTCTCTTTACTATTTATTTATTTATTTTTATTTTTATTTTTGTCACCAAGACACCTATTTTCTAGGTTTTCATTAGGGTGACTATATTTTTTATATTTTTTATATTTTTTTGTATTTTTTACTTTTTAAAGGGATACTTTGAGAGTCAAGTGTAGTACTTGTGTAGGTGCTTCCTATTGATAGGTTTGGGAAATGGTTCTCTTTTAGGGGTAGACATCTAATAAGCACCAGATCCATATGCTGCTATGATGATATAAGGTCCCAACCAATTAGGTTCAAACTTTCCAGGATTTTCTTGTTCAGCTTGATTCTTCACATTTTCTTTCAGGACTAATTCACCAATGTCAAAGCTTCTATGTCAAAATTTCTTATTGTAGCTACATCGAAGGTGGTTGTGATATACTTTTAGATGTGTCAAAGCGTTCTATCTCTTTTCATCCAATAACTCTAGCTCATGTAGATGGGATAGATGATATTCTTCTTGATCAATCAATCATTGCATAGAGACTCATAGGGACTGTAACTTGACCTTTATAGGAAGTATGGTTTCAGTTCCATAGACAAGGGAGTTTGGTGTGGATCTTGTAGGAGTGCAAACACTAGTACGGTAGGCCCATAAAGAAGGATTGAGTTGGAGGTGCCAATCATAGCTAGTGTCATTGACAATTTTCTTTAATATTTTTAGGATGGTCTTATTAGATGCCTTAGCTTGACCATTACCTTGTGGGTAATAAAGGATAGAAAAATGGTGTTGGATATGGAATTTTTTACAAAGTTCACAAAAATCCTAATTATTAAAAGGGAAACCATTATCTATAATGATGGATTGTGGGATACCACAACATATGATATAATTTAGGATGAACTTGTTTATCTGCTTTCTAGTAATGTAGGTCATTAGGATGGCTTCAATCCATTTTGTAAAGTATTCAATATCGATAAGGATAAACTTATGTTCATTTGTAAAGTTTGAATGGATCTTTCCTATGAGATTGAGCCCCCATTGAGAGAATGTCCATGGTGGTCTAAGCGGTTGTAGTTCCTAAGCTAACACATGTATAAGATCTCCAAGAATCTAACACTGGTGATGTATTTCTTCACAAAGTTATAGGTATCACGTTCTATTGTAGCCCAATAATATCTCATCCTCATGAGCTTTTTAGTTAGGGTTGGACTAGTAGAGTGAGATCCATATATACTATGATGTACCTCTTGTAAGTTTCTTTGTGCTTCATTTGAGTCAAAACATTAGCGAAGGGTAATATCTAGGTTGTGGTGATAAAGGGTATCTCTGATGATGGCACATTTGGACGCTTGTTGGATAAAGGTTTTGTGTTAGTTGAGGGACAAGTTTGGAGGGATAATTTGGTCATACAAGTAACTATAAATTTCTTTGTACCAAGGAGATTCAAGAGCAACAATTTCACACACAATCTCAGTTTCAGGGACATCGAACACAAGGATCAAAAGTTGTTCTACCAAGAATTCATATTATGGTGTATTGTTAGGAATTTATCCAGGAGAGATCCAATTGTAGCCATTACCTCAGCTTCTTTGTTCTAGATTCTTGGTATCTATTAGTGTTCAAAGGTAATATTACCAAAGTATAGTCTAAAACTATTAACCATACACTTGTAGGGAATCAATTTCTCATCCTTGGTGTCACAATCATCATTAGCTTGCTTGATCAAGAATTGGGAATCACCATAGAATTGAAGATCCTTGATTTACCATTTTATTGCCATTCAATGTCCTGTCAAGAATGCTTCATACTCAGCTATGTTGCTAGTGCATGGCAACACTATTGAAAATGACTTGGGAATGGAATCTCTTTGAGGTGTGATGAATAGAATATGGGCTCCTGAACCATGACTTATGTAGGATCAATTGAAGTATAGTTTCCATGTTTTGACTGTCTCTATCACAAAGATTGATTCATCTAGGAAATCATATATCAGAGGATGATTTTCCTTTACTAGTACATCTGTGAGTTGGTTAGCTATCACTTGTCCCTTTATATTTTTTGGTCAACATGTTTAATGTCATACTCACTTAGGATCATAACCCACTTAGCCAATCTTCCTATCAGAGCTACTTTTCTAAGAAGATATTTTAGAGGATCAATCTTGGAAATCAATTTTTTCTTATGATTTAATGTCTCAATTTTTGTGTTGTTGGTTGCTAGTTGATGTGTGGTCTCACAACATTCCCCATTTCACCCCTTGGAAAAATGTGGACCCCCTTTTATTATCCTTTTTTCCTTTGCTCTTTTTTCTTTTGTTTGACTTGGCATTGTTTTGTTGCTCAGTTGGTCGCTAATTTCTCTTTCATTTTCAGTTGACCTCTTTGTTGTTGTATCCTTTTGCTTTCTGGATTCGGTGTTTTAGTCTTCTCACAAAGTTTAGTATGTTAGCAAAAGCTGAAGTCCAAGAGCCCTACATTTGCACCAAGAGAATTTTTATTTTCATATGGTTCTAGCTCTTCCCAGTATTTCATTGACTGGAGTTGTCAATCCTAGTAATTTCCTTTGTACTGGAGATGGGTATTTTTTTTGTTGTTTCCTTTTTTTCAAAAGTTGAGAACTAGAGAGTCTAATTGAAAATTTTCAATCTATCTTTTAGACTCAATTTCTGGTCTTTCATCTCATTCCAATTTTTCTCTTTCCTTAGAGGGTATTTCCCAAATCCCATTGTTTATTTGTTCTTTTCAAAAGAAATACCAAAAAGCCTTTATCCTGGTGATCATCAATCGATCACGTATCTTTAATGACATATACCTTACAAAGAATCATCATGACATCTAATTGCCATGTATAATCACTGCACCATCTTCCTTCTTAAATAGCGAGCCAGCATAGAAATCTAGGCATTCATGATTTGCACCATAATCTGTAATGATTGCACCTTTATTCTAGGAATTAATGAAAAATAATAAGTAATTAATGAAGGTGGCGAACTACCTAAGTACTTGGCACCACCTCAATCATGCATCTTTTGCAAAGACTCCATTTCACATCATATTGAAATTTTGTGAAGGACATTGAATTAACGAAATGACATTGGCATGTAAGGAGAGGTAAATTTTGAGAAACCAAGACACAACTACCAAGGTTTTTTAAGTTGCATTCCAAAATATCACCATTATTAACTAGAACTAGGTATGTTTTGAATAACTGATACTTTTTTTAAGTGTTTCTCAAGCTGAAAAATATTGATAATGGTATTTCCATTTAGAAGTTGAAATGTTGATTATTCTTCCATTTATTAAATGTAATCAAAAAATGAATTGAAAATTTTATAAACTGTAAGTTTTGGTTGAATTTAACCATAACTCACACACAAGACACATATTCTAAAAACTGTAGAAACACATTATACAAAATGAGCAGTTTTGATGCAAGGGCAGAAGATGAATTCAAGTATTGCAATTCACAAGTCATACCCATCAACATAGTGGTTACAAAAAATCATATGGGATGATCTTTCGACATTGAAATTCATTCACAACTATTACAAGAGAATTCTTCTCAATGAATCAAGAATATTTTGGCAAATGGGTTACTTCTTGCAAGAGGGTTTCCGCCAACAATGGAGGCTCTTGAATTAGTTATGCAATGTATAAATTATTACAACCCAACCAAGAGGATTGTTGAGGAAAGAAGGGAGAATTTACATAGACCTTTCCCAGAAAGGAATCATATGCACATTTGGTCTCCCCATTTACACACAAATGTTCAATGTTGACATAAAGGTTAAATACAAGACATATTAGAATGTTGAAGAGAATAATAGAGAAATTACGAGCACCAAATGGTGCCAATATCCAATTACACAATAGACCAAGGTAATTTAGAGGTATATGTTTAAACAAGAAATGCAAGATATTATAATGTTACTTAGAAGAGTAGCTAGTTTAAGATATGTAAGCAAATTTGAACCCTAGATGTTTGTGATAATATCTTGCATGATAAAGGGTCCTCTAGAATTGCATTGGGGAAAGTTGATAAGTGATAGACTACATGAGAAAATTACTACATTTAGGTATGTGCAAGATCATGATGGGCCAAAAAGTGGCAATATATGTGGCTGATGACTATTTTTTGACCCAAAATTGATTAAATAAAAAGGGTTTTTGAAGGAGATTCTTAGCTTTCCAGCGATATAAATTATGATTTACTTTAATTGAATTTAATAAGTAATTATTATTCATTTACTATTCAAATTATGACTAAAGTCATGATTGAGAGGCTGATTGAAAAATATCTATAGCTTTCAAACGGTATCACATTTTTTGAATCCAAAACATGTGCCACATTCTATGCTTCACATACTAGAGGATTAAAAAAATAAAATTTTAATTTCATGAAGTTTTGACCAAGTGAAGGTGGTCAGACATACGAGTTTTTACATTTTTTTCAAAGTTGTAATAAAAAATTCATAATTAATTATTTAGTTGGAAACAAAATACAAAAAAATATACATCACATTGGGGCATGAGTCCTATTCTTATATCTAAAATCTTATAAAAAATATTATCATTTTGTTGTGATTAACGTGGTCAGAATGAAGCCTACTTATTTTTTTCCATGAAATTTAATTACCACTATATTGAAATTTCAAATTTTCACCAAATAGATTTTTTTTTTTTTAAACAAACCTAGTAGTTTAGAAACTAAATTCAATTTTCTACAGATTTATTCTTACATATTTTTGAAATAATATAGATAACTTATTCAAATTTTTATGTCAAGTTGCCTAACTTTAATTTTTCTAAATTTTTTGCCACTCAAGGGCATGTTTTTTTCCATGATGATCATGCACATACCCATTTCCCAAAACTAGATGTTTCTACATGTCACTGTATGTTATTACTCATGTGATATGAGAGCCAGTAAACAAGGATTGAAATAGATTGGTACTATGGGCACAAAGGTTTGTAACAATTTGACATATGCACATCTACCCCAAATCACCATCCATGGGTATAAAGATGATTATAGGAAAGTTAATGATTTTCTCTCCATGAAATTGGTTAGAACAATGGAAGGTGATAAAGCTAAAATATTATCCCTAGAAGCACAAAGTGCCATTTGACCTATGGGAGGCCAGTACATACAGTTCCCAACTTACTCCCACATTAGAGTGGAGAAATTTTATGGACACCCATTCATGTTGTGCATATATCCTACACATAAAATTGTTTTATTGGAATTAGTGAGATAGTTGAAACCATCTTAGACTCTTTATAGCCATGCTCACAAAGAGCCCTCTCTTAAATTTCCCATTACAATAGGAAATTATAAGTGCAGTACAATTCAAGTAACTGATTTTTGTGAAGAAGAATTGAGGAAATACCATTTTGAAGAGTTCCCACTCCAAAGAGTGTATTATGATATTGAATGAAATATTTCTAAAACTATAGTTGTTTTTCATGCTCATGTGCCAGATTTAGAATATTATTGTCTTAACTGTGAAGACAGGCATGTTGTAAGAAAAAGAAAATATTAAATAATGTCTCTAAGATTTGCTTGGATGCTCAAGCTCTATGATATCCTAGATCAATTGGAAGAAGATGATGGCTAGGTGTTGAACCAATTCTACACTAATGACAGGGTATAACATGAACCCATTCCAGACCAAGGTGTTGATGATGAAGATATGACATCAATTGATGAGTTCACTAGACTAGTCTTAAGGTATACTCAACACTAGATTGATGATTTTTGTGAAGGTTTGAGAGAAAGAGGAACTGAGCCTATCTTCTTAGAAGATAAAAAGAGGAATCAAAGAGATGAAATAGAATTTCAAAATGGAGAGCCTACCGAGAAGATAAGAAAGACTAGTGAGGTGGCTCCAGTATTAGAATTGAAGAAAGAACCCTTGAAATTATAAGACAAGAAGTTCCCATAAAACCAGCTGATAAATAGAAAGATGCAAAGACAGTTAAAGATAAATCAAAAGTGAGACCTAAAGTTGCATCTTCCTCTATAGCTAAACCAAGAACAAGAGTAATTATTGATGAAGGAATAGGTGCAATAGAAAATGTTGGTGCACAAACTAGGTCTGCATCTCAAAGGGTTGTTGCATTGTTTACCTCTCCCCATTCTATTAATATGGTTAATATGAAACAATCACTGGGAGGGAATCCTATAGCTTTAGAGGAAATCTCTAAAGAAGATGAATCTAGAATTAAAGAACAGGTGGAAAAATGGGGTGCTATGTGGGAGAAAGTGAAAGAAAAGAATTATAAAGACAAATCCATGACACATCCAATGATAGAGGAAATTTAGGATATACGTTCTAACCCCATAAATGTTGAAGAAGAAGAGTTTATTCAAAGAACGCTTGCCTTAGAGGTAAGAAACCCTAGCGTACTTGAAATGGGAATAGGGGAGACTGTAGAGCATGATCCTATTGATGAAAGAATTTTTGAGGATGCTCTTGATTCCCAGCCTTCATTTGGGAATGTGCCAAAGGTTGACAAACATTCATAGGTCTTTGAAGAACTAGAGAAGGGCCATGCTGAAACTGAAATTGAAATTGAAATTGTAGAAGAAGAAGCTACACAGTTTTTAGGAGATGAAATTGAACATAAAGAGAATCTTGATGTAGTAGTAGATAAAGAAGATAATGCTCAAAGAGATGAAGTTGAAAATATAGATAGATAAGAAAATATAGGTCTTCAAACAAAGGAGATAGTGTTAAACCCTACCAATCCAAAATTTATGCCAAATATCATTGAAGAAATTCCCATTTCAAAAAATATGACAAGTCAAAGAGAAGAAGTTCTTGAAACAAGTGGTAAATAGGAACAAAGAAATGTTACAGAGGTACAACAAGATGATGATACACCTAATTGGTTAACCATGGAATTAGCTTCTCCAATGGAAGTGGAAGCATTACCACTAAATCTTAACAATTTCATACAAGAAGTAGGTACTCCTAAACCTTGGTGGTCGCGCCCATAAAAGGATATGAAAATCTCAGTAAAACCTTTCCTAGGAATTGGACATTCTGACAGGTGACTAATATCTCTTTATATGGACGTTCATTTACTTGTCAAACCAGTGAACATAGACTTTAAATGGCATGGAAAAATATATGCACTAGGAACTGGTTTCAGTCAAATCTTAGCATAAATACATATTGGAAAGAAATTCTATCTACGCTACAGGAAGGTAATGCAAAATTCCTTAACTCAACTATGATAGAAACCATAACAAATACAACTTAAATACAAACTATGAACTGGCCTTATGCTGCAGGAACAGGCACAGTGATGGATTCCTTATGCTGCAGGAGCATTATAAGGCTGAGTTTGTATAAAAATTGTAAGAATGAAAGCAAACTGAAGTTCAACAGGAAAGAAAAACTAACTAACTAGCTACAGATACTTACTAAGTGGGCCCCCTTAACAAGCATCTACTGATTACACAGATGCTAAACTCAGAACTTCATTGAACTTTATTCATGAAAACAGAATGATATACATTGTTTTGTTGGTATGGAGACTAACAACAAACTCTGTCTCTGGTCAAACAGATTCTTTCATTATCATATTGATTCTTACATGATGTCTGATACTCTATTTCTATCTTACTCTAACTATCATCTATCTCCCTCTATCTATCCTCTACTCTCTCGCGTAGGAGGAGTATCTTATTTTTAAATCAGAAGAACAACTAACTAACTAACTCCATCAAAGAAAGACGTGGAAGTAAAATGTATCCCAGAATCAAGGAACAAACTTCATAAATGAATTTATGTGCTCAACCCAATCCAGAGAGAATCTAGTGCTCCACTCTTTCCAGATTGACTTGTCATCAAAAATATTTCCTAACGGTTTCGGTCAAAGAGTCTTCACCGGATCTTCCTCGTAGTCATGCAGGAAATGTATTTTACTGTAAGGCCGAGATCGGCTGCGCTTGACTCGATCATTCTTCAACAACCTACGAAACAAAAGGTAACAGGTGAAAGAAAAGAGAATATGGCACATACACGATATCTATTCATTAATCACACATTTTAAATCTACTTCATCATTCAAAAACTGTATACGATATACCAGCCATTTTAGGGAGTCAACAGGGCAATAAATGCAATCAAGTCAACACAATGAGCTGTAGGATTATGAAAGTATTATGCTACAGGATATCCCCATAAAAGTTTTCAACAATGTTTAAACAGCCATGAAATAACAAAAGTAAAGATATTAAAAGTTTATCATAACATCCAAATTATGAGTGTATTTTAAGCTCATCACTACCCCCTACTTGGCCCAATGCTGGTCCTCCAGCATTAACTTTCCTGGTGGTCTCTCTGAAGTCGGTAGTGGCTTCATGACTCTGGAATGGATGTCCAAATTTGTAATAGAATCCTTTGAAATACCGACACCTTTCATACCTTCATTCTTCTAATTCATTGTTAAGATTTGTAGCTTGGTAAGGATAGAGGGGCCACATTAGCATAGGGGGTCTGAATGTCAGTGGAAGCCACAGTTCAAATCTTGTTTGAAGTCCCAATTGAATATATTTGCTGGTTTGTTTGAGTGCTACTGTGAAGTTTAGGGGACCATGTGGTTCTGACTTTCTTAACCCAACAGTTAATCTCTCCCATATTTTCTCACTTCCGGTGTATGACAGTCTCCAAAATGAATATTGTTGTGCTTGGAATTCATCATATACTTGTTTTCTGATGTCAAATATTTTCTCTCTGGCTGAAACATTATTAACACCATATGTTAGAGCAAACCAATCTTTCAACATTGCATAGGGGTTTGAACTTTGAGAGTGTAATGGAATAGGCTCTATTTTCTTAGCTTCCTCATATGTTTCCCACTGCCTGCCATAATTTGCCTGATTTGCTGGCCATGACGTAAATGCTCTCAAATGAATATCACCGATATATAGCAGAGGATTCCATTCTGTTTCAAATGGTATTAAAAAGCCATGCAAATAGAATTCACACAGAGAATTCCTTAACCAGTTAGGGGCTGCCTAGTATGCTTCATAAAATTCCTTGGTAGTATGAATTATAGGATCTTGGTTTTTGGAAATTCTCATCAATTGAAACCACAAAAACTATTCTTTAAGGCACAGAGCATAAACTCTGGGTGGCGGTTTGCATTCCATAATCTAACTAGTTATTTTTAGCATTTTGTCCATTTTTGCTTTCAACTCAATAATTTCTTGCTTCTGACTTTCAATTTTCTTTTTCAATTTCTTCCTTTCTTCTTCCCATAGACTTCGTTGCATGTCAGTCTGGGCTATGTGTCAGAAAGTTAGTGTTTGCAGTGTAACTGTCTCCCAATTAGCTTTAACATGTTCCAAAAACTCAATTAAAAATGTCCTCTTATACACAACAATGTCTTTACAAGTTGTAGGGTGAAATACAACTTCATCAGGCACATTGAATTGTTCAGTCAGCTCTTGCTCTTGCTGCAAGATACATTCTTCTTGTTGCTGCAGTGGAGAAGTTTGTGCTTCCTCCAAAAATTGCTTAGCAGCAGTAGCCAAATCATCAAGATTTGGTAACCCTTGCTCATTGTGCCTTGTTTCTTTTGTCTTAACTTGTTCCTCTTTAGGAACGAACAGACTCTGAGCAGGATTCTCAGACTCATTCTAAGAAACATTAAATTCAGATTCAACAGACCCTTCTGAAATTACAATCACCTCAGGTTGCGGTGAAGCAGGGGAGGTCTTAGATTGTTTCCTTGTGGAAACCCTTCTTGGCACTGATGCGGCTACAGGAGGTGTTCTGGTAGCTTTTCTCTTTCTTGTTTGTTCAGAGGGCTCTGCCCTACCAGAGGATGACGGTGAACTAGTAATAGTAACAGGTGTTGCTGTAGGAGAAATGGCTGCAGGGGAAGGTACTGCAGGAGAAGAGCATTGTCTTTTCTGAGAACGGGGGTCAGATTCAGGGGACCCTTCTGCCTTTGTTTTTCCTTTCTCCCTCCTAGTGGCAGACCTAATTTGTACCCTAGCAAAGGATTCAGGTGCAAAAGCTACAGGACTAGGTGCTACAGGAGTAGATGACCCTTGCCCTGTTCCACTGGTAGATGCAATTTCTTTCTTCTTTCTTTGAGGCCATGGGGTAAGTATCCTAGGGGGTTGTGGTATTTGCAAACTCTTTTGGGCAAAAAATTGTTGTCAGGAGAGAGGTGAGACATCTCTCAAAGAGCACTCAATCAGCAATTTAATAAGACCATGATGAGCGACATAATTGTCTTTCCTCTGTTGAGTTCCATGGGCACTTTGTTCTAAAAATTTTAACAAGAAATTTAGAACATTTATGACTAACCCATGCCTCATATGGCTTAATAATTTAAAATGATGAGAATGCAGGTAGGAAAAATGGCCTTCACAGGTCAAATACCTAATTATATAAGTAGCATACTTTGAATATGGAGGAGGCAATGACACACGCTTGCATCGCTGCTTGGAGACTTCCAGAGGTCCATCAGTGGGCATTGAAAACTCGGCCCTTGCAACTGCAGCGTCTGAAGAAAATTTTTCTACAACAGCTGGGAGCCCAGTTACTTCAGCAATTCTGTCTTCGGTTGCAACAACTATTAGACCCCATACGGTGGCTTCCCCTTCAGAAAGGGTTCTCAAAAATTCTCTAGCAGCCTCCTCATCAAAATCATTTAAGTTCAAAAAATAATTTAGCCATCCACAGAGGCTGAATGCGTGGACTGTCTACAGTTTTGCAATAATAATTCATGAGCTACAGGCTCATGTCGCACCAACTAACTATCCATATTTGCAGTTTTTCTTTTTTTAGCTAAACTCAATTCCCTGCTAAAGATTTAAATTCTTTGTTTCCCTTTCAGTTCTGGTATTTCTTCTATCGTGCCATCACATTTCTTTCTTTTTCCAAAAATGAACTTTTTGATCAAATAGTCTTAATCGTAGTTTACAAGAAAAACATGCAATAAAGAAGGACATGCGATCATATTTGGAAAGTACCAGAAAAGAATTAAAGAAAGATTATTTTGCAGTTATGGCAGCAGTGAAAAGACAGGTTTTAAAACATGGATTACCCCGCCCCCTACTTAAAGTATGACATGTGTCCTCACATGTACTAAAGGATAGGTAGAGATTCGGGTGATAATGACTGGTACATGCATAATAGTAAATTAATAAAATGAAATAAATCAAATATGCGATAAGAAAAGATATGGCGTACCTTGATAATTGCACATACATGTGAAGAAAAATGACGGCGCTGTATGAATTGACAAGTGGGAAAGATATCTTAATAAAGGTTGATGCAGATGGGTGAAATGGATGGGTGATGTGGGAGGATGAGATGAACGGATGGAATGGATGGATGGGATGGATGGATGGAAGATAAAGAAGTGAGATGGGGGCGATAAATGAAAATGGAGAAAAAGGGTTTTCCTTTTTAAAAAAAAAAAAGAAAAACCTTTATTATGGGCATGCTTTTTGAAAATTACGGTAACGTTGTAGGAGAAAGGCTAAAGCCTTCGACTACAGGAAGAGTAGCGGGAGGAACCTGAATGAACTGCTTCATGAATTCTTCCTTGGAGACTGGTTTGTGGTACAACCTGAGTCGGTGTCCATTCACTAGTAATTTGAAACAAACTGGATCAATTGTGACCAGCTGCACAGCTCCATTGTCAAACACATTTTCAACCTCATAGGGGCCAAGCCAGTGTGTTGTGAGTTTACCGTGGTTTTCTTGATATCTGGAATCATATAACAGAGCGTAATCTCCAGCAGAAAGATTTTTAGTTTTGATGTGCTGATCATGCCATTTCTTCCTTTGCTATTGGGTTGCTTTTGTATGCTGTAGGGCAGCTTTTCTCATTTCGTCCAAAGTATTTAGTTGCAGGAGACAGTCCTTCTGTGCTTCAGATATGTCTATATTGAGTTCAAGAGTTGTCCTCAAATTTTTGTGCTCAAATTCAATGGGTAACATTGTTGTTTTCCCATAAAGCAGCTCAAAAGGTGTAAACCCAGTTGTTGTTTTCCATGTAGTTCTGTAAGCCCAAATTGCTTCAGGAAGTCTATTGCTCCAGTATTTCTTATGGATCTGCACTGTCTTTGTGAGGATTGCCTCGATTTCCCTGTTTGTTACCTCCGCTTGACCATTGGCTTGAGGATGATAGGTGTTGGACTTCCTATGTCTGATTTTGTAGTCATTCATTAGTGCAGTGATTAGATTGGACGTGAACTGATCTCCTTGATCAGTTACAAGCTCTCTAGGAACTCCAAATCTTGTGAAAATTTGTTCATACAGAAATTCAGCAACTTTATTATCTCGGCCATGGGTCATAGCTTTTACCTCGACCCATTTTGTTACATAGTCCGTGCAAACTAGAATGTATGACTTGCCATTTGATGGTGGATCAATTGGCTCTACAAAATCCATCCCCCATTTATCAAAAGGGGTGACTATTATCTACGGATATAGTGGCATTTCATCAGACTTAGTTGGTCTTCCCATACATTGGCATTTGTCACATTTTCTTGTATAGGCCACAACATCCTTGTGTAATGTTGGCCAGTAGTACCTAGTTGTAAGAACCTTCATTGATGTTCTTTTTGCTGCAAAATGTCCTCCACATGGTTCATCATGGCAAGCATGCAATATATCATAAGTTTCATCTTCTCTTACACACTTCCACATTACTTGATTAGGTCCAGTATAAAACAAAAAATTTGCAATCGAGGAAAAGTTAAAACTTTTCTCTATTAACAATTTCTTTTCTTTTGGAGAAAAGTGGGTTGGTATTCTATTTGCTACTAGATAATTGGCAATGTCTGCATACCATGGTGTATATGTAGTGATGGAAAATAAGTGTTCATCTGAGAACCTGTCATCAATGATCTCATGCTCAATAGGTGCAGTTGATTGAAGTCTTGATAAAAAGTCAGCTACAATATTGGCTCTCCCTGGTTTGTCAATTATGGTAATGTCAAACTCTTGTAACAATAGGAGCCATCGTGCCAGCCTACCAGAGATGGTAGGTTTGTTCATCAGATACTTGATTGCTACATGGTTAGTATGAACGAATATCTGATAACCTGTGACATAATGCCTAAATTTATTTAAAGTGTACACTACTGCAAGCAACTCCTTTTCTGTGACAGTATAGTTGAGCTCAAGACCTTGAAGGTTCTTGCTGATAAAGTAAATAACATGCTCGATTGAATTCTCTTTTTGACTCAGAACTGCTCCTATACCAAAATTAGATGCATCAACATGTATGTGAAAAGGAAAATTCCATTTTGGACCTTGAAGAATAGGGGCTTTAGTAAGCAGGTCCTTTAGTTGCAGGAAATATTTTTCACAGGCTTCTGTCCACTCGAATTGAGAATCCTTTATTAACAGGGCATAAAGTGGGCTGGCAATTTTACTGAAGTCTTTTATAAACCTTCTATAATACCCTGCATGACCAAGAAAACTTCTAACATCTTTCTGTTTTGGAGGAGTTTGTAAATTTTGAATTACCTCAATTTTAGTAGGGTCAACCTAAATTCCATTCCTTGAAACATGATGACCTAGAACAATACCTTCTTCCATCATTAGAAAACATTTCTCACTATTTAGAGACAAATTTTGCTCTCTACACCTTTTTAATACTTTTTATAAATTGACCAATGCTTCTTCAAATGTGACTCCATAGGTAGTGAAATCATCCATGTAAATCTCCATACATTCATGAGATATATCAGCAAATATACTAATTACTGCTCTCTGAAATGTTGTTGGCGCATTGCATAGACCAAAAGGCAAGACCGAATAAGAAAATGTCCCCCATGGATAGGTAAAAGTGGTATTATCTTGATCTTTAGGGGCAATTTTTATCTGATTGTACCCACTGTAACCATCCAAAAAGGAAAAATATCTTTTGCCAGACAGTGATTCTAGTACCTGGTCTACAAAAGGTAGTGGAAAGTGGTCTTTTTTAGTGGCACTGTTCAATTCTCTGTAATCTATACATACTCTCCATTTTCCACCT
The DNA here is from genome assembly GCA_007258455.2 of Sequoia sempervirens. Taxonomy (NCBI): domain Eukaryota; kingdom Viridiplantae; phylum Streptophyta; class Pinopsida; order Cupressales; family Cupressaceae; genus Sequoia; species Sequoia sempervirens. The sequence goes on from VDFB02281492.1 coordinate 442,613,622, forward strand.
TTCTTGGGGACAATGACTAATGGAGAAACCCATTGACTGTCAGAGATTGGATAAATAAAACCAGCATCAAGCAGCTTTTGAAGTTCACTTTTAACTATTTCTCTAAGTGATGGATTTACTCTTCTTTGAGGTTGTCTAATTGGTGAACAATCTTCTTTGATGTATATCCTATGAGTACAAACTCGAGGATCGATTCCTTGCATGTCCCCATATTCCCATACAAAAGCTTTATGCTGTTCTTATAGCATTCTTAATAAGTCAGCCTCTTGAGACTGTGATAACTTGCTATTAACATTCAAGCAATGATCTAGAGACAATTCTATTTTCTTAGTGAGATTACTCATAGAATCAACAGGTAATGTTTCCACCTCTTGTGGAAGCAAGTTATGAAAAATTGTTGGAAGTTTAGGCAATGAACTTTCAGAATCTAGTTGCTGCAGGAAACATTGATGATGACTACCACTTGGTTCAGATAAACTACCCGTATTAGAGGTGTACTGTAGAATTTGAAACAACAGAGCATCCTCACTCTGGAGTTGTAAGAATGGATAATTTTGAATCATCATTAATTGGGCCAAAGAATTGGCTTCTTCAGTTTCTTCTTCCACATCTGGCCAAATAGGTTGGGACAAATCTGGTTGAGGTCTAACAGGCGGATACAGAGCCAATTTCTTTGTGGACTGTCCATTAGAAATGGTATATCCCCATAATGGCATCCTATTAAAACATCAGCAGTTACTAACCATGGTCTACCAAGAATAACTGGATACCCTCCTAAAGTTGCTTTAACTGATAATATTGTGAAATCAACAGGATACTCCCAAGATTCAAGAGTGACAATTACATCTTCTAGTATCCCATCAAGTTTGACTGTGGAGCTGTCTGCAAACTTCAGAACTGTGGGTGTAGACCTAATGTTTAAAATATTTATGGAGTCCATAATATTTTTTGTCATGACATTAATAGCAGGACCTAAATCAATCAAAACATTTTTTACAACTTGGCCATTTATATGTATCTGCACCACAGGACTTCCAGGGTCAATATACTTTGGAATGACTACATTTCCCAACATTATATCAGCCATTTTGCCTAATACATGAATTTTTTTAGGATCCTTTTTCTTTCATCTAGGCTTCTTCAAACAGGCTTCTTTAATAACTTTTCCAAAAATAGGAGTATCTTTAATAGCCTGAAATAAAGGGATTTGAATCTGCACATTCTTGAGCTGATCCAAAATGTCAAAAGTGGGTTCTTCCATCGATTTATATGCAGTAATTTGCAACCTTTGAGGAAAAGGTGGGTTGTCTTGATTTTCTAAAATTGACTCCTTAGAAATTGTATCAGTTATGGGCATATGCTCAGCAGGAACAACAGGTGCAGTAGATTCTTCAAGGGGAGAATCTGGTACTTCAGTAATCAGAGGTGGTTTTGGAGCAGGTAAAGTAGTTTCAGACCTCAAATGGATGTCATTAATGTTTAAGGCATAAGCTTGATATTGGTTGGCCTCAGAAAGATACACAGGTTGTTGTGGCTGTTGTTGTTGCTTATTATTGGGATTGGGTAGTTGCTGGGCAGGCAGAGGTGTTTGTTTTGGAGGTCTAGGATTTGTGGTAGTTGCTATAGGAGGTGGCATAAGGGCCTATTGTTGTGGCTATGGAAGCTGTAGGAATTCAGAAGACTGGTTTTGCCATTGCTGAGGGCCTCTCCATTGAGGATTTTGTTGCCAATTTCCTGAAGGTGAGGTCCATTGCCCTTGTGGTTGTTGCCAACCTCCTTGAGGGGATTGCCATTGCTGATTCTAATAATTAGGCCAATTTGGTTGAGGTGGATTCCAAGGTGGTGGTGGTCCATATGCATGTTGCCATTGGTTATTATAGCCAGAATAAGGATTACCAAAAGTTAAAGGATCTTGAGGCATACCTTGTCTTTGGGCCCATGGTCTCCTTTGTGCAACAAAGAACACTTGATCATCATCTCCCTCTACTGGCTTGAAGTCAGTAGGCAGTTGCCTGGCTTCCAAATTAACCACCATCTTGCATCTATAGTCACACTTCTTCTGTCTGTAGTATGGACAGAACTCAGCTAAAACTGCTTCAGCCTCCTCATGTTTCTTCTGAGCTTGCATAGTGTCCAGTTGCATAGCCATATTATTAATGATGTCTTACTTGAAGTCAGATAGAAAATTTGTTATCTCCATTCGGGAAACTCCACTAGAAGAAGACTTCCCCATTGTAGCATGATGACCTCGACCTTTCTTAACTATTGCTCGAGAGTAGTTAAGACATATTTTATTTATATCATCCCAAGGTAGCTGAGTTATATCACCTCCTCCCATCAAGTCCAGGGCATCTAAACAGGCATCACTGATTCCCCTTAGAAACAATAGTTTCTAAGAGTCCTCGTTGAGAGTATGGTTTGAGTTCCTCTTGAGTGAAAGCAAAAATCTGGAAATATAATCTTCCAGACTTTCATCATCCTTCTGTTGAATTTGGAATATGTCATCACCTTTGCTGGTGCTCTTATAATATTCCTTATAATTTTCAAGCAATTTGGTTTGCATGGCTGCCCAACTATCTACAACACCTCTTCCCAAACTCATGAACCATCTGAGAGCTCCTTCTTTCAATGTGGAAGGGAATAACTTCAGTTTATGAGCATCTGTGTTGTAGTCATAACTACGACAGAGGACATCAAATTCAAATAGAAAATTTTTTGGGTCTTCTGTGACCAGACCATAAAACTTTGGAAGCAAAGAAGAGGGAATGTTTTTAAGATTGTCAATATCTCTCTGGGGAAAAATGGGAAACTCAAATGCAGGAGGTGGATTATTAGGTGGATTATTTGCCATGTCTGGTTGCTAGAATAACAGAGTGAATGGATTTTCCTCAGGTTCATTGTCAACTGGGTCAAATGGTAGTTCAATAAACAGATTTTCAGGGAGGAACCTTCCCAGGGCATCTCTTCTTCTTCTATGCATGCAATGTGATGAATAGCAGCTTGAAGGATCTAGAAAATTTTACTAACAAGCTACACTAATACTAAAAATGACTTCTGACAAACTCCTAGGTGGACGCCATCCCCGACAACGGTGCCAAAAATGGTTGCGCCCATAAAAAGATATGAAAATATCAGTAAAACCTTTCCTGGGAATTGGACATTCTGACAGGTGACTAATATCTCTTTATATGGACATTCATTTACTTGTCAAACCAAGGAATGTAGACTTTAAATGGCGCGGCAAAATATATGCACTAGGAACTGGTTTTAGTCAAATCTTAACAGAAATACATACTAGAAAGAAATTCTATCAACGCTACAAGAAGGTAATGAAAAATTCCTTAACTCAACTATGATAGAAACGATAACAAATACAACTGAAATACAAACTATGAACTGGCCTTATGCTGTACGAACAGGCACAGTGATGGATTCCTTATGCTGCAAGAGCATTATAAGGCTGAGTTTGTATAAAAATTGTAAGAATGAAAGCAAACTGAAGTTCAACAGGAAAGAACAACTAACTAACTAGCTACAGATACTTACTAAGTGGGCCCCCTTAACAAGCATCTATTGATTACACAAATGCTAAACTCAGAACTTCATTGAACTTTATTCATGAAAACAGAATGATATACATTGTTTTGTTGGTATGGAGACTAACAAAAAACTCTGTCTCTGGTCAAACAAATTCTATCTTTCATTATCATATTGATTCTTACATGATGTCTGCTACTCTATTTCTATGTTACTCTAACTATCATCTATCTCCCTCTATCTATCCTCTACTCTCTCGCGTAGGAGGAGTATCTTATTTTTAAATAAAAAAAACAACTAACTAACTAACTCCATCAAAGAAAGACGTGAAAGTAAAATGTAGCCCAGAATCAAGGAACAAACTTCATAAATGAATTTATGTGCTCAACCCGATCCAGAGAGAATCTAGCGCTCCACTCTTTCTAGATTGACTTGTCATCAAAAATCTTTCCCAACGGTTTCGGTCAAAGAGTCTTCACCGGAGCTTCCTCGTAGTCGTGCAGGAAATGGACTTTACTACAAGGTCGAGATCGGTTGCGCTTGACTCGATCATTCTTCAACAACCTGTGAAACAAAAGGTAACAGGCAAAAGAAAAGGGAATATGGCACATACATGATATCTATTCATTAATCACACATTTTAAATCTACTTCATCATTCAAAAATTGTATATGATATACTAGCCATTTTAGGGAGTCAACGGGGCAATAAATGCAATCAAGTCAACACAATGAGCTGTAAGATTATGAAAGTATTATGCTACAGGATATCCCCATAAAAGGTTTCAACAATGTTTAAACAGCCATGAAATAACAAAAGTAAAGACATTAAAAGTTTATCATAACATCCAAATTATGAGCATATTTTAAGCTCATCACTTGGCACAAAGCAAAGACAAAACATGTCATACAAAGAAATGAAAATAGTAATAGAACTATTTAGATAGCTACTCCCAAAACTAATAAGGATAGACATGAATTAACACCTAAGAAGTATAAGATAACAAGTATTAACCTTGGACACTCATTGTGGCAACAAGAGCTAGAGGAAATAAAAGTGAATTTAAATGTTATTGTTGCCAAAGTATAGAAATATAAACAAAAGGAAAGAGAATTGAAAGAATAGGTTGCTACCTTGGAGGATTTTATTAAGTCATTAACTTTATCTAGTCGAGAACAAGCTGAACTACCCCAACATTTGGTGTTGATGTCACAACAACAAGTAGATGCCATTGTCATAGTTCATCATAAAATGAATATGTTTGAAGAATGGATTGAGTATTAGGTAAAGCAAGGAGAATAATTTATTATAAATGTAGTAAGGAAGTACAAGGAAGCACACCACCATTTAGATAAATCAAAAATATTTGAAGATGAATGCAAATTTCGCTAAGAGCAGGTCATCAAAGAAAGGCAGAACATTGAAATTCTCATGCAATCAAATATCCAAGAGTTAGTAAAGGGTGATGTAATATCAGGACATAAACTTCCATTTCTAGGAAAATGGAAGAAATGATTGAGATGGGAAGGTGACATGTTAATACAATTTATTGAAGGATTTGGGTATGTGTAGGATCATGATGGGCCAAAAAGTGGCAATATGATGGGTATGTGTGGGGTATGTGGTTGGCAAATTTTTCTTTAACCCAAAATTGATGAAATGAAAAAGGTTTTTAAAGGAGATTCTCAACTTTCCACCAATATAAATTATGCTTTACTTTGAATTTAATAAATAATTGTTATTCATTTTTTATTTCAATTATGACTAAAATCCTGATTGATAGGTTGATTGAAAAACATTTATAGCTTTCAAATAGTATCACATTTTTTGAATCCAAAACTTGCATCAAATTCTATGTTTTGCATACTACATGATTACAAAAAAAATGAATTTCATGAAGTTTTGACCAACTTAAGGTGGTCAGACATACAATTTTTTATATTTTTTAAAAGTTGTAATAAAAATTCATAATTAATTATTTACTTGGAAAAAAATTACAAAAAAATATGCATCACATCTAGACATGAGTCCTCTACTTATATCTAAAATCTTATAAAAAAATATTATGGTTTTATTATGGTTAGGGTGGTCAAACAGACACCTACTTCTTATTTTTTGCCTCAAATTTAAGTACTACTATATTAAAATTTCAAATTTTCTCCAAATATATATATATTTTAAATAAACTTAGTAGTTTAAAAACTACATTCAAATTGCTAGAGGTTCTATTCTTACATATTTTTGAAATAATATAGATAACTTATTCAAATTTTTACGTCAAGGTCCCTAACTCAGATTTTTTTGATTTTTTTGCCACTTAAGGGCCTATTTTTTCCATGATGATCCTGCACATACCCATTTGAAAAGGTCAACATCAAGTGCAAAAAATTGGTTGGTGAAAATAAAAAATTTATTAAAATATTAGCATGTCAAGGTTTTGATCCCCAAACATTAGGATAGGAAGGAAAATAAGCTAAAGCCTTAAATGAATGTATAGAAAGAATAAATAGAGATCATGTTCAATTGCTGATGTGGGAGGTCATTGATGAGATTATACAGTGCATGAATATTATAGCCAAGTATGAAGTAGACAAAGTATAGAAGAATGATTTCATACTCCAAGTAACTAAAGAATATATTAGGCTCAAGCTCACTTGGAAATCAATACAAGGGATTTCAAAGGAACACATGAATCATTTATTAATTGCTTTCTAAGAGTATCAGTTGAAGAAAAGTAAAGGAAGAATCCCAGAGCCTGAGTCATAAGAGAAGTGAAAGAACCAGATAGCAGATACCAGAAGTGATGAAGTTTATTTTGTTTCAATTTTGAGTTTGCAAGTTGATCCCGATCTCAATAGATGTTACTTATCTTGGTGTTTTGGAAGGAAGTTGATAGCCTTGACAAATACAAAGTGATTGTGTTGGAGTATGAAGAAAATTGTTGTTGCGGATGAAGTCAAAGCCTTGATTTATTCTAGAATGTTCTTGATGACAGTTGGTAGATGCCACGTGCCACATTTTCATTTGTTATTTTTGATTCTTTGGATAGACTTTTAAGTTGAACTTCTGGGGCTTTGTTTTTATAAAAGGCCATCTCCTCCCTCATTTTTATTTTAAGTTCAAAATTTGTGGATGTCGAAGGAGAATAAAATTTTAAGTTTTGTTCTTTTTTCCTATTTTCTGAACCATTTTGATGTAAAACTTTGTATGCACGTAGACATTAATTGATATAAGAGCTTATTAGATAGCTACCTATCTCAGTATCGTTTGTAGCTGGTTTATTAGTTTAGCTGAACAAGATTGTATGTTGGACTATTTAAGGGTGCATACAAAACCTACTCGATATCCAGAAATGAAACCCCTCTCTTTAAAATCTTGCACCATTTTATATGTAGTTGTGAAGCAATCTAGTGAAGTATAAAGTGGTTTGCTCTATTTTAATTAATTTTTTGGGGCATCCATGGAGAATAACTAGGAGAAACTTTTATTTTTCAATGTTTTTATACTTTATTTTAGAATAGATGTTTAAATATTTGAAAATGTTCCAAAATTTAAATGAGTGGAAGGAATTTTATTGAAAATATTTTGTTTTCCATAAAATTGTTGAATGCTTAATGCTAAATCTACTTAAGTGATAGCAAATAATTTGTGATATTTCATGAAATTTTATTGTAAAATCTTTTTATTTCATGATGTTATTCTATGAATGAAGTGGAAATTTTGATGTGAAGTGCTTATAATTCTTAGTGAAGCTGAAAATAACCATAGACCCTTTGAGATTAATGTGAATATCACATCATTACCCAAGAGTGACCCTAGTGCAACCATGACCTAGTTATCAGAGACTTGGGATTGAACAAAAGCTAATCTTTTTTCTTGTAAATGCAAAATTCCCTTTAATTTTTGTTTGTTCCATATCTTTCAAGAAGGATAGGCTATTTGCAGCATTTTCTATGAAGAATTTATTCACCCTATTTTCTATGAGTGAAATCATCTTGAAAAAATATATTCCAAAGAAATCTAGAAGTGGGTTTCCTAGCTTTCGAAAGGCATCAATTTTTTTGTAGAATAATTTCTCCTCATAGGACAAGGATGATATGCAAGAAATTTTATCATGAATTTTATGTCATGGAATGTCCAAGGTCTCACTGAGCTCACTAGTAAGTATTTTTTGTAGCATAATTGACTACAATATCCTAGTATTAATGTTTTGTGTCTTCAAGAAGTTAAGATTTCTTCTTTAATTCTCTCTACAACATGTTAGGTGATTTGATCGGATGACCTGGTGTTTGCTTCCAAACATGAATCTAGTGGTGGAGGGGTTGTCACCCTTCTTGTGCCACAATGGAATTCTATCCTAGTTGAGCATGGCTATGATTCAACACATTGACTTTTTTAGATCCTCATGTTAATTGAAAATCATTCTTTTAGAATCATTAATATTTATGCTCCCAATAATGTTGTTGAAAGATCTTCTCTTTGGTGGTGGTTTCTAGATTTAATGCCCTTGCCAATTGGGTTTTGTGTGGATATTTTAATATGGTTGAGGTAGGCTTTGATAAGGATAGGGAAATTCCTTTTTATCAGATAGATGGAAAATGGGGGGCTTGGTTCTACATGCGTAATAAATTAGGGCTCTTTGATCCCAACACTTTTCATCACCAACTCCAAGCTGTTTTACATACATGAAGCAATTTATAGATGGGAAATGATAGATTTTTTAAATGTCTTGATCACATCATGATTATGTCCATAATATTTTTTTTCATTTTCCTCTTATCAAGCTCTCTTGGTGATGCCTCTTCTCGAGGTCACCTTGTCCGACCACTTTCTCATTAATACTTTCTTCCCAAGTCATCAACCCATGTTGGACCACATCGATAGGATTTGGAGTTTGGAATTTTTTCCTACTCAACATTGTGGATGGATTGCTTGGTGGAATCATTAGATATTTGATGCATTGCTCACTTCCTTTGCATCTATGGCTACCATATTTCCATCTTTCATTGGTGGTCCTATGAGGCCACCACCTCAGAGCTTTATCAGGCCATGATGGCTCTCTACCAACCTATTCTCTCTTAGTTTTCAATCTCGAGTGGCCTAGCTTGGACACAAAAAGTAGATTGTTGATGCTCATGTTGCCAAAGGAGCCTAGATGAAATCCATAATGCATTGGATTAAAATTGGTGATCATGCCTCTAAGGAATTTTTTCTGGCTCTTCATGCTCATCCCATTGTTCCATGAATCAAAAGAATCAGGGAAGGCCATATGGTGCTCTCTAAGCTACTAGACATTATCCATGATTTTTTTCCAATATGAGAAAGTTTTCACCACTCAAGAAGCCTCTCTTGAGTGTAAGATAATTCTCTCCAAGATTGTCTCCAAGTGGTAACATGCAAGATCTTGGAGGCTCAACATGCTTTTATTGAGAAATTACTCTCCTTGGAGGATCTTAAGTAGGTAATAAGTTCTATGGTTGATGATAAAGCCCTAGGTTGTGATGGATTTCCTTATGAGGTTTACAAATCCTTATGGCATTTTGTGGGTGTTGATCTCCATAAGGTCTACTTGGAAGCCTTTCCTAATCAATCTTTAGGAAAAATTATCAATATAGGAAATATTAAATTTATACCTAAGTCTAGTGATCCTAAAGACATGTGCAATTGGTGGCCTATCATGTTGCTTAATGTTTCCTACAAGATCATTTCCAAGGCTTAGCTTTAGAAATTTGACATGTGTTACCTTTCATTTGTAATGCCCTGCCAAGTAACCTTAAAGAATATTGCAAACACAATGGAAGTATAGTAATTTTTTTTTTATGTAATATTAACATGTGATATTAACAACACTAGTGCAAACAATCTCTAAGATATGCAACAAGGTATTACATTTGAATTCAACTTATACCAAAGTAAACTATCTATCACATTTAGTCATTACTCATAAATTTAAGATCATACATTCAATAACATTAACATACATCACATAAGATATAAATTACAATAACGATTCATTCTTACGTTGCATTCAACATAATAAATACAATACTTATTTTCAAATGAGGTAGATCTTACATAAGTGTTACAATTATAAGTTACAAGAATTCTCCTTGAACACAATAGAGGAGTGATATATAAACAAGGTATCCAATTGATATAAATGAGATATAAGAGAAATTACAAATCCAATGGTACACGTGAGCTCTCCATTCAAGAAGTACCCACCATCATGAACAAGAATTGGGGAACCAACTGTGTAAGGTGCACATTCCACCCAACCAAGTGGTACCCGTAGGCCCACCCCCCATGCTAGGAGATAGTAGAAAGGTTCCCTAGACAAAACTGACAACCAGTAGACATAGGAAAACTTAAGACAAATTAACATAGGTACAAAACACAACATGAGGGTTACATTGCTTCTAGAATAAGAAAATCAAGTACATCCACTTGTACAAAACAATTGACTGTTGTCATAGGAAGAGTCACAAATAATTTTCTATGAGTTACCCTAGCGCAACCTTCCTAGGCTATCAGATCCCATCTTGGGTTACCCTAGCTACCTCTACTAGCCACCAGACCCCCATACAAACTATGCTTCTCATCTCACCTCAAGCCTAAACAAGTGCATGAGTCATGAGAGAACATACATTATCTTTATTTATGTGAGATTCCCCCATTAATTCTTTTAAGTTATCACTTGATTAAACCCTAAGTGAGTTACCCTGGTGCCCTTTGTGTGCCAGACTGCAAAGATCAACTCAACCTATTCGTAATAAGCGGGTGTTCAAACTAAATCACACATCCCATTCATACTATTCGGGTGTTCAAATTGGACTATATCTATGTGCACTTCCCAAGGTAAATCAAAAGTTGAACCATAACACAAACAACCCCACAAAAGTAAATTCATCTGGAAGACTTACAAACTCAATTAACCCAATTTTCCCAAACAACATGAATAGGAGAAAACATGATTTTAAAGTAACTCAGAAAAAATAATAATCTAATATTTAGATATCCTAAATCCAATTCTATCAATAACACATCACTTGCAATTAATCATCATAATTTAATTTTTATTTCCAAACAATATGAAATTTTAATTCTTAAAGTTTAATACAATTTCATATTTACATATAAAAGAAATTCAATTTCTCTTTTTATATTATTTCATTTAAAAATATCTACTTGTGTAATTTAAAGCATCAATTATAACAAAATAACCAATTAAATAAATATATTTAAATATATATATAATTAAATGTGTATAAATACATAAAATTATATATATATAAATATATTATTTAATTATTTAAAAATAATTTACAATATTCAATAATTTTAAAATTAATATATAAATATACATACATATAATATATATATATTATATATATTATATATATAATATATATAAGTATATGTAATATTTTAAAAGAAACTTAATAAAAGAAATCCAAAAATTGTAGGGTTCAAAGAACAAGTGTTGCCTACACAACCCTCCCCATAGGGGGGGACGCTGTTGTGGAAGGCAGTGGCAGTACCTCCACAGCCAGTGCCTCCTCTATGGGGTTAGTTGTGGGGGTAGCCCTGTGCCCCCCAAAAAAAAATCATTTATTTATTTTTAAAAAACCTACAAATATTATATAATTCGTCATATGGATTTCATCCAACAATTTTAAATCACAAATTTTCAACATAAATTTTATATTCCTAACAACAATTTCTTTATGTATTTATATATTTTTATATATATTCAAAAATATATATACATATATAAATTAATTGAAACAATTGTTTTGATGCAATTTTACAAATTTTCTACAAGAAATATTTAGAAAAATTCTTACAGAGGTTCCCATTTCCTTAAATTCACCAGAGAATTTCATTTGCAAACCTACAAAGGTTTTCTATTGTTTTCTTTTGATATTTACTATTGTTTAACAATAATTTTCTATGAGGCTCTTTGATTTTACTGTAAATTTTTCTACAGAGGCACAACATCTTCACAGTAATTTTACTCACAGAGGCTATCAACAAGTTTTTCTACATGAATGTTTTTAACAAAACCTTCACGATAATTTTACACATAGAGAAGCTTTCAATATATTTCTCTACAAAAACTTTAATCATATTTTCTTCTTCACACAATCTTTCCATTTAACAAATTTAACAAAGCTTCTACTAAATTGAATTTTTGTAAAGGAAATCTTTTCAAAACAACAAAATAAATAAATAAATAAAAGGAACCTGTTTGTCTGAAGCTTGAAGAATTGAAAGTTGGAGCAAAGCTTTGCCTTCTGAGTTCAATTTCCAAAGACCTTTCCAAAATTTTCACTTCTAGAAAGATGCAATATACTGAGGCAGAAAATTCTTGAGAACCTCTTCCAAATTTTTTTTATTTTTTATTTTTTTCCGTGGAGATACTTCTTGCCTTTCACTGTTATGGTAAATATTATCTTCGAGAGTAATCTTTCAGCAAGAGTTTTTGCATTTAATTTTATTCACACACATGGCTAATCTAAAATATCTTTTAACTAACTTTTAGATATTTTTTTCCCTTTTTGATAATTACAAAGAATTTGTACTATTTTAATAATTTAAAATTCTATAATTTAATATTATCTTCTATATGCAATTTAAAATTAAAATATCTAAAATAAATTTAATCTAATAAATCTGATTACCTTATAAAAATAAATTTAAACATAAGAATTAAATTACTTTGCAAAATAATTAGATTTAATTAATTAAGTTAAATACATGGCTTCAAACAATACTATTTAAAATTAATTAAATAACAATAAGATCATTAAGAACAATAATCTAACATAAATTTCACAAAATAAACCTTGCATAGATAAATAACAATTAACAAGGAAAACGTAGACGTAACAACCAAACATACCGGACATAAACTGATGACACACTGTGACTAGGTTTGTGGCTAAACTAGGAAAAACCTTGTCACTATCTCCCAATCAACAGTACCGTTGAGCCTAGACATGCTCAAACCTATGAAACTAGGTGGAGTCGATGTCATGTACCTGCAATCCTACAATCAAACAAATGTCGTACATGTATATACATAATCAATGATTCAAACACACTGTGAAGAGAAAATCATGAGAATCATAGGGCACTTGCAAGCGAGTGATGCAATACTGTTCTCCTCACCAATACAATGTCACATCGAACTGATGAAATAAATATCAATTAAACTACCATGAACATATATAGAAATATCATCTCAAAAAACATCTATGCTAACATAAAGCATAACATAAAATAATAAACATCCACATAGTATATCATCTCATCATAAAATAAATCCATCATCGGTTCACTATCAATGATCATAAGACAATAACAAGGTATCAAGGTCTATCAAGGTAAAAAAGACACTGTCTTAAAACATAGGAAAATTGGAGGGGTACTACACCATTGTTTGACCAAAGAAAACTAGCTTCATCAAATCAAAGTTCATCTTGGATAACATCATTTCCATTTGGGAAGGCATGGAATGGGCCTAGCGATCTAAACAATAAGACCTTTTTTAAAAGATTGATTTTACCAAGGCTTACAAGGGTATTGAATGGCCTTTTGTTTTAGCTATTCTCAATGCTTTGGATTTTGGCCTTTATTTTCTTTAGTCTATTAAAATTACTTTTGTGCATGTGTCAACATGCATTACTATAAAAAATTTCTAGTCTTGAGCCTTCAGATTCAACTACTCCATTACATAGGGCTACCCTCTTGCCCAATTGCTTTATGTGCTTCCTACTGATGGGTTTGGTCACTTCCTGGCTAATGTTATTTCTTTTGGTAGGGTTTGTAGTATTTTTTTTCTAGACTCCTCTAACTAGTTGGTCAACTAGCTCTTTGTGGATGACTCCTTTCTTATGCTCATCGAAGATGAGAAGAATGTCAAAGAGGATATTCAATGGAACAAAAATTAATGTTACTATCAATTCTTTCTTCTTACACCTCCCTAGCTTCTTAAGTTAGGCTAGAAGTGGATTGATCATGGAGATTTTTTTTTGTTTGGGAATTCCCTTTTCTTTTAGAGTGTCTCTAATTGGCCTTTAGAATGCGGTTCTTGCTAGAATTGAGAAGAATCTCTCTTATTAGATTACCAATCCCCTCTCTTTGGTTGGTAAACTCCATATTTGTGCTAAAATTCTCACAACCACTCATGTTTACTATTATTCTTGTTGGGCCCCTTCTAAAGCTTCTTATTTAAAACTTGAAAAGATTCTTCATGATTTTTTATGGGCCTTCTCAAAAGATCACATGGTATTTCACCATTTTTCTTGGGAGGTTTTTGGGCCTTCTTTGAAGATGAAAAGGGATTGTGGTGGGCTTGGGATCCTCTCTTCTCAATGACAAGGGTTGGCACTATATGCCAAATGGATTATTAGGGAATTTTTTTGGAATGGAGCCTAAGAAATTCTTCTCAAGCATTTCATTTCCTCTAGTTTTTCGGCCAACTGACCTACCTAGAAGGGGATTGAATTTCAAACCCTTCTGGTTACGAAGGACATCATGAACATTGAAGGCACTTTTATTTCCATAAGTGTTTGGTGTTCTTGGGAATCCATTAATCTCTGGTTATTTTGGATGGTCTCTAGATTTCAATATTGATTGTCGATCAACCATCAGAATCTCTAGAGGGCTTTTCTTTTTCATGTTTTAGGGCTTCCCCTAGTTTGGCTGCCTTGCATCTATGCCATTTAGTCTCATAAAAAAGGAATCCACACTCTTTATTATTTATTTTTCAAATCCACAATAAAATCTTCACTCTTGGGAAGATTAGAAAGTGTGGCTTTGAATCTCACAGCCAAATTAGCAAACATATCTTGTTGTCTTTGATGCCTTATTGCCAGAGATGCTTCACAAAATTGGTGTTCATTCTATTAATTCATGGTGGAAGGATTGGAATTGGTACCTATAGACATGCAAATAATCCTAATCAGAATTAGGCATTTAAATCTAACTAATTTGCATCATTTCTTCTATTAATCAAATAAAGCAATTTATTCGATTAATTCACTAATGTTTATCAAGTTAATTTTTTAAAAATAATTTATTTAATCAAATCCCTAAAGTCTTCTCATCTAGTTTAATAAATAAAATCATTTAAATCAAATGTCAAATCCCCTAAATTCCTCCAAGTTAAGGGTATGTGCATGATCATGATGGGCCAAAAAGTGGTGATATGATGGGTATGTGCAGGGTATGTGGCTAATGAATTTTCTTTTACCCAAAATTGATGAAATGAAAAGGGTTTTTAAAAGAGATTCTCAACTTTCCACCATATAAATTATGCTTTACTTTGAATTTAATAAATAATTATTATTAATTTTCCATTTGAGTCACAACTAAAGTCTTGATTGACAGGCTGATTGAAAAGCATCTATAGCTTTCAAATGGTATCGCATTTTTTGAATCCAAAACATGCGTCACATTCTATGCTTCACATACTAGGATTAAAAAAGGAAAAATTGAATTCCATGAAGTTTTGACCAAGTTAAGGTGGTCAAACATATGAGTTTTTATATTTTTTAAAAGTTGTGATAAAAAATTCATAATTAATTATTTACTTCGAAAAAAAGAAGAAAGAATATGCATCACATCGAGACATGAGTCCTCTACTTATATCTAAAACCTTATAAAAAAATATTATCATTTTATTGTGGTTAGGGTGGTCAAACATACACCTACTTCTTATTTTTTCACTAAAATTTAACTACTATTGCATTGAAATTTCAAATTTTCACCAAATATATATTTTATTAAATAAACCTAGTAGTTTTGAAACTACATTCAATTTTCTATGGATTCTATTCTTACATATTTTTGAAATAATATAGATAACTTATTCAAACTTTTACGTCATGTTACCTAACTCTGATTTTTCTAAATTTTTTGCCTCTTAAGGGCCTATTTTTTCCATGATAATCCTACACATACCCTTAATTAATCTTAATTAATTAACCCCTAATCACTATTACTGATTATGTAGCTTTTGAATCAACCTTGGTCAAACTTAACCCTTGACTAACCCACCCACTTGCACATGAAAATCAATTCTCTTAATTAAGTAATTATCTCATTTTCCCTCACAAAGGCATATTATAAGGGAATACTCCTTCATTAAGTCCATTTATTTGACTTTCTTGCGCAAACAATTTCCCTCCAAAACATCTGAACCATATTCATTTAATGCCTCTTACACATGCATTAATCTCTCTCACACCTCTCAAATCATTAACCACATGCATTAACTATGCACAATGTCCAAAATGTGTTCCACCTTCACCCATTGGATTTGCAACAAGTGTCACAATCTTATTGAATCTCCTTTAGTCCCACATCCCTCCCATCTTTCCATTCTTCAACACTTTAGGCTATAAATAGAAGCCACAATCATCCACAATCTCATCTACAAGCTTATGCATTTGCACTATAGACACTTGCATCTTCATCACATCTAAAGCTTATCAAGGGGTTGGGAAAGGGAATCCTTTCCACATCAAAGGAGCACCACTCCCACTATGGGATAGAGTTTGATTCTTTCTTTCTTATGCTTTCACTTAGTTTATTTGATATCTTAGTTCTTTTTTTGCATAGGTAGCATGATCCAATATTTCATAGGGATGCATGTTTTGGTTTGCTTAAGTTTACTAACGATGCTAATGGTTGTTTATTTTTGAGAAAGTGTAGAAAAGGTATCCATAGTACCTAGATACCACTTTTTTTAACTGTATGTCTTTTCTAGGGTATTGTTGGATTTCTTCGCACATCCATATTGTGTCTATGTTGAACCATTCATGGAATTTGTAATCTTCTTTAGCTACTTGGCAATGCTAATTTCACAACATTTGGTCAGCTATTCTTGAACCATAGTTGGCCCATTTTTCATGGTGATTTCTTTTCCAGGGCTCTCCTATTTGCTCCTTCCTTTGACATATGGGTATTTTAGGCCCTCATTGTTCATTTTATGAACAATTAGAGACTTTCATGCATCTCTTTTGGTTTTTTCACCATGATCAAACTATGGAGTTATATTCATGACTTCTTCTACCCATTTTGGCCAAAACCCTTTCCTTGACACATGGTTCCTTTGGGGGATTGGTCATTTATCCCTTCCAAGTATACCTAGATATAACATGCTTTCAAGGTGGATATTTTATTTTCCTTATAGAAGGATAGAAATGTTGTTATTTTTTCTCATAGCTCTATTGGTTGTGTTATTTTTCTCTTGAGTAAAACTTCTATTTTCTCAAATGTGATGCTCCAAATTCAAGTTCAAGAAAATAAGGTGGCCCTAGAGGTTGCACACCTTTAGGAATTTCTCAACCATTGGGGTAATTCCCCATTTACCATGGCTAGAGTGCCACCAGATAGTTCTACCTCTTGCGGCTGCCCTCCTCCTTGTAGTCAGTAGTGTAGCTAAATTTTCTTTGTTCAACACATGTGGTCTCCCAAATCCTAGGCTCCTTGCTACTACTTTTGTGGTAGGGGAAGTTCTTCATAATGGAATTCTACCTCACCTCTTCCTATAGGTGCTACCCCTGGGTGGCATTCGGGGGGGTGGGGCTAGAGACTAGTGGTGGTAGCAGCTAGCCTTCATCTATGTGGAGTCTTCCAAATGGATCCCTCAACTTGATTTGTCTATTTATTTGGCTCAATATGATAATTATAGTAAAGATAAACATATTGATCATGGGTGGTTTGTGTTTGACGTCACCCAAGACCCCATTGATGTATGGAGCAAACCAAATGATAAGGACCCTCCTCCACCCTCTATAGGCATTGCTCTCCCTACTTAGTGGCTTTATTTTGTGTTCGTTCTTTTTGGGTTGTGCTTGTGTAACTCTCAAGAGTGATTTTTTATCATTTGACCTTTTTATTGTGAATGTGTATTATATTTTGATATTTAATTAATAGACACATGTATTCATCAATATATATATATATATATATATACATCATATTTAAAATATATATATATATATAATTTTAAATATAATACATCATATAAAATTATGTAAAGCTTTCTATAAAAAAAAGAGTAAAGTGAGAATTGATCAAAATATAAAAAACTAAGCCTATCTATCATCACCATAAATAACCATTTAACTTATGTTGTTAATTTCTTTACTTTTTTTTGGGGTTTTGAGAATAAAAATAAATGATATTTTGGAGTGAAAAGCATTTACTTATGGGTTGTTTAGTTCTTTTATTTATACTATTGTAAGATCCATATAAACATGTGAAAGTCGCCAACCAATTTCATATAGGCGGCCTTGTTATTTTGTTTATATTATTCTCATTTATATGTCTAAAAAGAGTCTCAACCAATGTTTTGTTGTTTTGTTGGCTCAGGATTAGTTTTTTTATGTAATTGTAACTTATATAAGTTTGTGAAGAGTCTCACAACTAAGTTCATATTGAGAATGCTTAAATATTTTGTTTATATTATTGTAATTTATATAAAAATTAATGTAATATTATTTTCATACAAGTTATCTGTTATTTAAAAAAAATATGTATGTGATTAAAAAGTATGGTCTATTGTGTTGACTAGATTGTTATAGAAAAAGATGAGTGTTTGTTTTAGCAATCATTCATATTTTTTACTTTAAATTATGGTTGAGTAGGAGGAATGCACACAAAGATGAGGGACAAAAAAAATGTCAAACCTTCATAATTCTTTAATATCCATGTCTCTTCTAAAAAGTAATATGTTTACATTATGACATAAATTTTCATAATGTATATGTTTTACAACAGATATGCATTTTAAGTTTTAACTAATCTAATGTTCCCCTTATACTTGGGACATTTTAATTTTTTAGGGATTAACGCCATCTACCTTGTAAATGCTATGTTAGATTGCATGGTTCCAACATCCTTGGAAAGTGTCCCTAGGCACTTAGAGTGAATTGGAAAAAATATATAATATTTATTATCACCATTATTTGTATTACATTCATAAAGGGTGATGGGCTCCATTAGCAATGGTAAATGTGACTTTCGGAAATAAATATTTTTTCACCAAATATGGATTCCTAGAATGAGATAACAAAGATAAGGAAGAGGATAAATGAGTGACTATTGCAATTCTCCAAGTGGGTACTTGGAAAGAGACAACAAATGTCTCTCTTTCACATTATTTATTGCATTTTATGTATTTTTTAATCTTCCAAGTTTGGGAACCCAACTTGGAGGAAAATTATTAAGTCCAAAATTGATGCCTTTCACATTTTGAGGAGGTGATCCAACAATTAGGGACATTTACAATGAATATCCATCTATGCAAACCATGTTTGGTGTATTCGACCTCTTCACATATCTATAAATTAACTCTTTAGATGTAGAAACTATGAGGGCTAGTTGAATGTAATGTTACTCTGTAGGAACAACGATAAGTTAAATCATAACTTGGAGGTCTGCTATACCAACAAGTTCTACCATGTTACAAAAATAAAGGAGAATTCGAAGTAGTTATATTGTAATCTCATTTATTTGAAGATAGTGCATACTTGGCCTCTCTTTTTGGTGGATTTTTTTTCTTGCAAGGGTTTCTCCACGTAAATCATGTGTTATGTGATGCTCTTGTGTTTCTGATTTTTTCCTCATTACTATAATCATTCTTTATATAATTTGTATAATTTAATATAAGGTAGTGTTTATAAGCATGCTATGTTGGCTGATTCTTTACATCGTAGAGAAGATTGATCTAACCAAGATAGTTTTATATTAATGAAAATTAATTTTCATATATACATATAAGTTTTAAATTTTCATGTTGTTATAGTCTGCCTTGTATCTCCATTTGTTCTCATCATTTGGTATCAAAGTTGAAGGTTAACTAGGTTCTGGGTATTGCTTCTTTTTTATTTCATAGCTTGGAAAGCTTGTGAGAATTTGTTAGAAGGAATTAGAGTTTGTTGGAAGGCTTGTGGGGCTGCAATGAATATTCTAAGTTAACTTTATTTTGATGGTTTATGATATTGGAAGCCATGAATACTTTTAATGTGATTTATGTTGGGCATCGAAAGATCATGATTATGGATCTTTACGGAGTTGGTTATGTTTTGGTAACTTGAAGCCCTTATTCAAGAAAATATGTGTTTATCCTCTTGTTTAGTATTTTATTTCCTTTAACTTGGGGTCATGTGTAGTGAGAAGGTGTTCATGTTAAATGGGTAATTAAATCCTAGTCACATGGATAAACAACCTTGATTTGGACTATAGGATGGATTTCTTATGTTGGCTTCATGGTTTTAGCCCTTGGTTACATGAAAGAACTAGAATATAAGCCACTAGCCTCTTTGTGATTTGTGGAGCTAACATGTTTCATGTATGTTATAAGCTCCTAGATAGCTTGATTTTCCTATTGGGTTATAGTTACTCTTATTTTAAGCTATGGGTTTGTATATATATTCTTAATCTAGATGTTTCAATGGATTTTAGATTTATAGAGATTGTTTTGATTTATAAAAAAAAATTATATGTAGAAGAAATATGGGGAAAGGGACACCCTAGAGATTTCACTTAAGGGTTTGGACACCTTTCCCTAATTTCATTAAATGTAATGAAGGGCATGGGGGTTTGATTGGATTTGGAAAAGATATATGATTGAATTGAAACCTAAAAGGTTAGTCAACCTGCCCTTGACAAAATCTAAAATTTTCCTAAGGATGAAATGCAATGATTTAATTTACCTAATGATGCAAATTACTATTCAAATGAAAATACAATAGATCTT
>VDFB02281492.1:442634035-442726535 GCA_007258455.2 Sequoia sempervirens
TTAAATTAATTTTTAATTCAAAATAGCAATTTTCCTCTATAAATCAAGTAATTTCCAATATTATTTGATTTTCTAGCTATTCTTATTTCTTTGTCACATGCAATCTTGTCCTTTGATTTGATTTTCTAGAAGGAAAATCTTGTCCATTCATTTCAAATTTGACCTAATGTTGCTTTAACCCTAATTGTGGGTTGTCACATTGAATATTGACCATTGACTCTAGGGCACTTGTCAATCTTCAATCTTGGCCATTCATTCAAAATTGCATTTTCTATAAAATGACAATTTTGGTCTCATTTGTCATCTATCTCATATATCTCTTGCAATCTTGTCATCTCATGCTCTTGCAATTTTATGTCATCTTAGCTCTTGTCTTAGGCATGCTTCATCTCTTTTTGTATTTTGGCATACTTTAGTCATAGTTCATAGTTGCTTACTAGTTGCATAGTTACATAGTCTTGCATTGTCACATATTGCTCATGCAAAATCTAAGGGCGAACTACATATTGCAGCAAATAGAGAAGGTGTAATGGAGGTCAATCGTGGAGGTTGAAGACTCAAGGTGATATCTCTCTTTGTTTTCATATTTTTCCTCTTTTGTGCTTCATTATTTACTTTGGGTTTTGATTTATATATGCATTGATTTGTTAACCTAGAATATTTCTCATAGTTACACATATTGATGTGTATTTATTGTTGAGTTTGTCTTATTTCATATATTGAAAATAATATTTATATTTTGTCTAAAGCTTCATTATTTACTTTGGGTTTTGATTTATTTATGCACTAATCTGCTAACCTAGAATATTTCCCATAGTTACACATATTGATGTGTATTTATTGCTGAGTTTGTCTTATTTCATATATTGAAGATAATATTTATATTTTGTCTGAAAAATACTCTTGTAATTGTCAACATATTTTGAATTTAAAGCTTGACCCATTTCACATATTGATACCTATTTATTGCAAAATTTGCCTTATAAATACCCAGGTATAGTTTTTAAGACATTAAACAATATCAAAATATGTTGAAAGATTGTTTTATGATTATAGTCAAATAAATCTATTATAATAGATGGTGAACATTAAATAGTAATACCAGTTATTCAGATCTGAGTAATAAAATTTCTACAGTATCTTATGGTAGATGAGAAGATCTAATTTTCCTATTCCCCAAGGCTGAGAGACTTCAATTTATTTTCATATTTAGGAACCATAGAAAAGGTTTTTAACATTTTCACATCATCAGGCCTAAGAAACAGGAGATATAATCTCAGTATTATATTTGCAGTTGGCATGTACCGAATTAGTGACAGTCACTAAACTGTGGATTCTAATGTTAAATTCGTATCCATTTGCAGAATATTACCGGAAGAGCTTGATGGATCTAATTAACATGCTCTCCAACTGGTTTGGCCACAGAAGTTCAGTCTACATGGAGTTACCAAGTTTGTTCATACATATATCTTATATCTTATATATACATATATCTTATATCTTATATCTTTTATATATATATTCCTAAAGATACGCTTCGTATCTCCCTGTCCATCTATGCTCTTTATTTGGTATATATATATATGGACAGAGAGATGTGAAGTCTATCTTTGGGACAAAAGCAAAGAGACTAGTAACCGCAAGCGTAAACAAGGTTAGTTTTATGAATTTGTATTGCAATTAGTTATAAATTGAACAGTTTGATTTCTACATATCAAAATGGGCTCTAGTGCCTATCAAAATCCGTTAAGTTTACATGGTTGTCTTTATAGTGAAATTTCTTTTATGGTCTTTTTTTTCGATGTGTAAAAATTCCATAACCAGGTGTTATGTGTAGAAATAAGGTCTCCAATTTATCGTTTACATTTAAGGTGACAAACAAGCCTTCTTTTTTTTTATATAGATATTGAACAAATAGGTTTATTCTCATTTGGATACTAATTATAGAGTAATTTAACTGTCTTATTGTGAAAATGATTTCTGGATAATGACTGGAATCTCCAGTATATCTCGGTAAGCAGATACTTTTATGGGTTTGTTATACATGTAAGTAATTTAAATTCATAGTCTCTTTGAAGTTCCAAATTATAATTGAACTTTTCACTGTAGCGGCTTTGATCAAGAAGAGAATGCAGCCAGAGCTTATGATCTGGCAGCTCTCAGGTATTGGGGTCCATCAGCTGCAACAAACTTTCGGGTATTGTTCTATATACAGTTTCATAGCTATTCTAAAATGCATTGTGTCCACATTTAAGAAATTTTTATTTTATTAATTCCTTCGGTGATCATTCCTTTTTCTGAGATACTGCTTCCTATCTCATACTTAGCATAATATTGTATAACATTTGGTTTTACTGTATCTCAAATGCAGATTAGCAACTATGAGAGAGTTAAAAGAAATGGAAAAGATGTGAAGGAAAGAATACATTCGTTTTATAAGGAGGTATTTGGTTTTCCTGCCATGTATGCATCCATATAGGTTAGGCACATATGTAGGGGGCTGTGTAGGTTGATAATAGCTCCAGTGACTGTATCATGATTCTTTTTAATTGAGGGAGGTGATTCTGTTTATCATTCAAAATTACTTTACTACATAACACACTTTATAATAGATCACAATCAGTTACATGTGGAAATATGCTCTTATTAGGTGTTAATCTTGCAGCGGTAGTACTAGCTTTGTGAGGGAGTGACAAGGTTTAGATTTAATTTATTTAGATGATGGCTTTAAATAAAGCTTTTATTTGTTTAGATTGTTTATTTGAAATCATATTCTTTTTTCAGTAAGATTTAATTAGCTTAAATGAATTTATATGTCGGATTTTAACAATATATTTTAAGCTTAGGCTTACTTAGACTGTTTATCTGCTGAAATCACACTCTTTTTATTAAGTAAGACTCATGTTGTTTAAACCAATGTTAAATTACATTTCATTGATAGTAATTAATGGATAGAAATGTTAGCATTGACATAATGAAACTATATGATCTCCCTGATATAACTTGGCAAGTTAGGATTGGAAGAGTTTCAGGGAACAAGGATTTGTATCTGGAAACATTTAGTGAGTACACCATACAGAGTTTATGATATAATGTTTACAATAAATGCAATGCATTGATTTATAGTAATATAATGTTTACAATAAATGCAGTGCATTGATTTAATTATGTTGTGAGTTCCAACATAAGTATTTGTAAAGATTACAACTCAAAAGTAATGACATGTGAATCAACTTGTGAAGATTACAACTCTAACAACTAATAGCATGTGAACCATTAGGTAGTCAATTATTCATGACTTCCAACATAAGTATTTGTAAATATTATAACCCTAAAAATTAAGAGCATGTGAATAGTCATTCAGATATTTTGTAAGTTGCAGCATAGATATCCATAAAGATTACAACCCTAAAAAGTAATGCATATGAATATTTATCTAGTCAAATGTTTTATGAGTTCCAACCTAAGTACAACTCTAAAAAATAATAACACATGAAAATTTAGGTAGTCAACTATTGTGTGAGTTTGGATATAAGCATTTGTGTGAATTACAACCCTAAAAAATAATGACACGTATAGCAAATTATTTTCTATGTCCCAACATAAATATATGTAAGAGATATAATACTAGCACTTGCACCCCAATAAGGTGCAATACTTATGCCATAGGCTGAGCCCACATTATTTATGACCGTGAAAAGCATTGGACGACATAAAGAAAGAAATGATCTATCTCACCTATCCCTCTCTACCTCTGCCTCCCTCCCTCCCCCCCCCTTCTCTCTCCCTCTTGCTCTCTACTTCCCTCTCTATTTCTCTCTATATCACATATCCATCTCTACTTATCCCTCCCTCCATCCCACCTATTTCTCTCACTCTCTCCTTCCTTCTCTACTTCTCTCCCTCTCTCACTTATTCCTCTCTACCTCTCTCTCCTTCCCCCTCTAATTCTCTATATCTCCCCTATCCCTCTCTACCTCTCCTTCCCTCCCTCTCTCTCACACTCTCTCTAGAGATCTCTTTCCTTCTTTACTTCTTTCTATCCCACCTCTCTCTCCTTCCCTATCTCTATCTCACTTATCCCTCTCTACCTCCCTCTGTCCCTTTACCCTCCTCTATCTCTCTCTTTCTCTATCCTTCCCTCTCTAATTCTTTTCCCTCCTCTCTCTCTTTCTCTATCCTTCCCTCTCTACTTTTTTCCCTCCTCTCTCTTTCTCTATCCTTCCCTCTCCACCTCTTTACCCTCCTCTCTTTCTCTATCTCACCTATCCCTTTTTACCTCTCTCCTCCTCCCCCTTCTCTCCCTCTTCTCCTTCCCTCTCTATTTCTCTATGTGCCTCCCTCTCTACCTATCCCTCCATCCCACTGTTTCCTCCTCTCACTCTCCTTCCCTCTCTACTTCTCTTCCTATCCTTTATTCCTCCTCTCTGTCTTCCTCTAATTCTCTATAGCCCCCTATCCCTCTCTACCTTGCCCTCCCTCCCTCCCTCCCTCTCTCTCTCTCTCTCTCACTTTGGCTCTCTTTTAGTACCTCACTTCTTTCTATCCCTCTCTCTCTCCTCCTATCTCTATCTCACTTATCCCTCTCCACCTCCCTCCAAATGCATGCCTCTCTCTCTCCTCTCTCTATCTCTATCCTTCCCTTTTTACTTATTTTCATCCTCTCTCCTCTTTCTCTTCCCTCTCTGCTTCCTCCTCCTCTCTCTTTCTCTATCTATCCTTCCCTCTCTACTTCTTTACCTTCCTCTCAGAATTCATTCTGCTCTTACTTCCTATGCAACTTTAGTTTTTTTCATTTTTCTATGTATTTATTGTTTTGGTTGTAACTTTCAAAATAAAATTTAACTTTTATTGAAAATTTATTATATTATTTTGTTGAATAATTTTTATTTTATTTTTTATAGTATATATAAGTTATTTTGATTTAAATAGTTATTTTATTTTGTTTGGATTTTATAACCACAGAACAAACTTTTTTTTTTTTTATTAAAAAAAATATTATATTATTTTATTTAAAGAATCATTTTTTATTTTTTTAATTATATAAATTATTTTATTTTATTTTATTTAGTATATAAATTATTATTTATTTATTTATTATATAAATTATTAATTTTTAAAATACTATTTTAATTCACTATCTCAATCCTAATTTATTTCAACCAATTAAACTTAATATATATTTCCCTTAACTAACCTAAATAATTGAAAAAAAAGGTAACTAAAGCTACACAATAATACATAACCATTTTATGTTGACAATGTCATCTAATACACAATCTTTATTAGATCTTTGATTTATATAATTTATATATGACAACGATAAAAAGCAGAAGTTAATGTGGACGAAATTTTATCGATGGCGGAGAATTTTAGCCAAGAAATTTAATTGAGGACGCCTGGGGAAATGCCGTAGGGTTCCCCCACATAGAATAGTCTATTGGCTAATTATTTAACTAATTCTACGAAAAATATTAGGAAATGATAAGGAGACAACTAATATATATTTATTTATTGATATAATTGATAATTTCTTTCTTTTATATCTAAATTTTAATTTAAAAGATGTGAATCACCACAAATTGTTCTAATAAAAATTAATTTATCATAAATCAATTTTTGTGTCTAAAAATAACACCATAAAATACATTGTTTAATTTTATTTTTTAATCTTTTATTTTTTAATTTAATTGATTTAATTTTTACTATTCCAATATAATATATATTAAATTATTAAATAATAATTAATAAAATAAAAAAATTAGAATTTAGTTAAAATTATAATATAACTAGCAATTATTACATAAATAAAATCCTAAAAACTATGCTCCAACAGACAATAGATAAGCATTGGCATCACATGCTCTTACCGGTATACAAGCAGTTTTGTAAATGAGTGTTAAATTATCCCCAACCACGTCTAGGTAAAGAAAATATTTATTAATAGTAATCTGAAATTCTAAAAAAATGTTTTATGTATATAGAAATTTATACAAATATTTGGTTATGTTTTTAATAATAGGTTGATAGGGAATCTCCCCCACCTAAAGACCAATAATGTGTCACGTAGTGATCTCTGCCCACTTAAAGATCAATAATGTGTTAATTGCATAACTCAGTTTCAATAATATACCTAAATTTGGGGATATGCTTCTATATATGTACAACCTTGTAACGCATCTTTACTATTATAAAGAAGGTATTGTGTCCAAGAAGGTATTTCATTTTGATTCTTTTGAAGAGATAGAGAGGAAAATCTTTCTCAAAAAGTTGATAACTCTAGATCTATAGGTTTTCTTTTCTTTCTGAAGAATTGCAGCAAAACATTACTATTTTGAAGATACTAAGTCACCAACTTTAAGAATATTAATTTTTAAAGTATAGTTTTATTCATGTTATTGGATTTTGTTATGTATTATTTCATATAGATTTAGCTATAATTTTCTAAAAACTATCTTTAATTTTTATTATTATATTTTGAAAAGATGAAATTTTATCAATGAATATATTTTGCTATTGTTTTGGATGCTACATAATATATTAGAATTCAGAAGGCGAGCATACTGCAGTCTGAGGACTCTTTTGCAAGATGGAAATTAACAGATTCTATTAACTATTGATTTATATAATTTTTTTCCCCCTAAATGCCATGATTTTATTATAGATTTAATTGAATTTGTTGTTTATTATTGTTTATTTTTATTCATTATTCTTTATAGATATGATTTTTTCATTTTAGAAATAACTCTGTATTTTTTATACATGTCAGATTGCACTCAGTAATTTACCAAAGATGATGATTACTCATTAAGGGTGATTTAATGATCTAAATCTTTAATGGAAAAAACCTTACACAATAATACAAAGATTTTTCTTTCTTGTTCTTTTGTTTATTCTGTTTTTTCAGTCTGGCTTTCATATCTTGTGTGGAGCTTTCTTTGACTGCCTTAGACCATTCTTGTTTCACTGTGGTGTGCCTCCTGTTCTTCTGTTTTTTGTTCCACTGTAACAAAGTTTCAGAGCCGCCTCAAAACCTGGTTTTAATCCTTAATAAAAAACCAGATCTCATCTATTCTAATTTGCATTAGGATGAGATATATCTTCTACCATGGTTCAAGATCCTGTAAACTTGCCATAAAAGAAAGTACGTTGTAAAAATAATCATATCACGAAAGCTAAGCAATAGTCTTCATTGAAGATTGTTAGTACTTCACCATTCAGTTTTTTAGCTCTCTTTCCCTGCCCTTGTATTCTGATTTCGCTTCCTTTAATGATACTAATATTAGCAATGGGAATGAAAGATATACTGGGCATTTATATCATTTTTATTAATGGCTCTTTTAATGACTTTTAAGTTTAGCTTGAATCTCAGTATTCTATTTATTATTTATTTGTACAGCTGACAGTCACTTACCTATGGATTCTAATACTAAATTCCTGTCTGTGAAAAAATTCCTGTATGTGCCCTACATTTGCAGAATCCTATCGGGATAAATTGATGGATAGAGAAAACATGTCCGTCGTTCGGTCTGGCACTGGAAGAAGTCCAACCTACCGCAATGGGTGTATGCCGTCTTTGCTTCCGGTACCCGGGCCGGGCGAACTGTTTTCTCTATCATCAGTACTGCAATGAATCTGAACAAAAATTCACTGTAATGGTAGCACCATTTGCAGAATCCTATCGGGATAAATTGATGGATAGAGAAAACATGTCCGTCGTTCGGTCTGGCACTGGAAGAAGACGGTAGGTTGGACTTCTTCCAGTGCCAGACCGAACGACGGACATGTTTTCTCTATCCATCAATTTATCCCGATAGGATTCTGCAAATGTACAACTGAACGAGGAGGCCCAATATTAGAATCATGGCTTGGTGACTTGCCTGCAACGAATAAATAATAAATAAGAATACAATTCAACTAACTTAAAGTCATTAAGGAAACTAAATGATACAAATGCCAGTATATCTTTTCATTCACATTATGGCTATTATTATCATTAAAGGAAGCAAATATCGAAAACAGAGCAGAACTGAAAATGGAAAAAACGTGGTGGCTCTGGCATCTTCAATGAAAGGCTGTTAACAACTCATGATATGAATAATCCTCTTAGTGACTTGCTGCTGTACCGATAGAAGCCGTAAATGGGAATACTGGGGTCAGAAGCTAAGCTTAAAAGAGTCATTAAAAGAGCTAAAATTATAAATGATATAAATACCAAGTATATCTTCCATTCCCATTTCTAATATTATTATCATTAAAGGAAGCCAAATCAGAATAAAGGGCAGGGTAAGAGAGCGAAAAAACTGAATGGTGAAGTACTAACAATCTTTCAATGAAGACTATTGCTTAGCTTTCACGATATGATTATTTTTACAACGAACTTTCTTTTATGGCAAGTTTACAGGATCTTTAACCATGGTGGTCCCAAAGAGAAGATATATCTCATCCTAATGCAAATTAGATTAGATGAGATCTGATTTTTATTAAGGATAAAAACCAGGTTTTCGGGGGGCTCTGAAACTTGTTACAGTGGAACAACAAGCACAAGAACAGGAGGCACACCACAGTGAAACAAGAATGGTCTAAGCCACTCAAAGGAAGTCCCACACAAGATATGAAACATACAGATCTGATAGAGATAAAACAGCAGCAGCTAGACTGTGAAAAAACAGAACAAACATAAGAACAAGAAAGAAAAATCTTTGTATTATTGCGTAAGGTTTTTTCCATTAAAGATTTAGATCACACTTAATGGTAATCGCGCTGATGTTGTGCCAGAATTACTGAGTGCAATCTGGCTGATGATAAAGAAATGCACAGAGTTATTTCTAAAATGAAAAAAAAATCCTTTTACTATAAGAAATAATGAATAAAAATAAAACAATAACAAACAACGAATTCGGTCAGGTAATCTGGCTCATGCATTTAGGGAAATATATAAAATCAATAGTTAATAGAATCTCGTAACTTCCATCTTGCAAAGAATCTTCAGACTGCAGTAGGCTCACTTCCTGGGTTCTTATATATTATGTAGCACCCAAAACAACAGGAAAATGTATTCATTGATGAAATTTTATTCTTTAGAAATATAATAATAAAAAATAAATTGATAGTTTTTAAAAAATTATAGCTAAATCTATATGAAATACTACAGAAGAATCAATGGCATAGAATAAAAATATACTTTAAAAAATAATATTCTTAAGATTGGTGATTTAGTACCTTCAAAATAGTAATGTTTTGCTGCAACTCTTCAGAAAGAAAAAAAATCTATAGATCTAGAGTTTTCAAAAAGACTTTCCTCTCTATCTCTTCAAAACAATCAAAATGCGTACTTCTTGTGCCTGTCTACCTTCTTTTATAATATTGAGATGTATTACAAGGTTACGCTACTATATAGAAGCATCCCAGAGTAGAGTATATGGTGGGACTGGGAGTTGCAGAGAATATTGTTGATCTTTTTAGATGAGATTACTACTTTCGTGAATTAGGAAGTGACACGGTATTTGATTTTTGGGATTGGGAGAAAATTCCCTATCAACCTATTATTAAAAACATAGTCAAATATTTGTATAAATTTCTATACATAAAACATTTTTTTAGAATTTCAGATTACTATTAATAAATATTGTCTTTATCTAGAAGTAGTTGTGGGTAATTTAACATTCGATAGGCAAAACTCGGTAGCAGTCTTGGCTGATGTCCGATAGGCGCATAGTTTTTAGAATTTTATTGATCGCCTCAACTTCTGCGGGTGGTATGAGGATGAATACTATGTGAAACATTTAAGATCTTTTTAAAAATTATATGAAATTACTATACATAAAAATAAGTTTCTAAAATTTATAAAATTAAGCATGAAAGAAAATTTTTATACTTTCCTACATTTACTATTACGTGTAAAAAATAAAAATAAAAATTCTCAGTTATGTTCAGGTATAATTGTTAGATGAAAAAATGACCTTTTAGTTGGCACAGAATTATAGGTGACATAAAGTTTTTGACCAGATTGATGAGCATATATCCAATATTTCAACACAATTTTATATCCTACCTATAGCAATTTATATTTATTCACATATTCCACCCAAACTCAATCTCTCCAAGTGAAGCGTAGGCAAGCATATATGCAATATGTGATGTTTCTACTAGATGATACTTACAATGATCTCCACCAAACATGCTTGTAAACTCATGACAATGATGTAAAAGCTTTTCTTGTTAATGGAAAAATTGGAAAAAAATAAAAATTGCTTTAGTACAAAGGTTGTATGCATTTGTGCAAGAATAAAATGACATCATGAAGGTTACAAGATTTTTTCATCAATTTGTTTGTGCTTATTGAATGTTGCTTTCAAGTTCACTTGTAATATTTGGTGTTTTTCTGAATGCCAAATTCATAGTTCAAAACATGAAACTCCACCCCAGTATCTGAACTTCTAAACTTGATCTTCAACTTGTAGAATCCCACAAGGATAGGTCTCACAATTTGATATGGGACAAATACTAGACAAGGAGCACATACTAGACTAGGCTTGACATGGTATATATTTCTCAAGATTCAGTAGATTTGTTCAGAACATGCTCCTATTGCACTCTCCCATACATGGATATTTGGATCACCATGACATTTTTTTCTATGCGGCTTCAAAAGTACTTGATGAAATAAGATGATATTGTACATAGTATTGCATAAGAAAATAGGTCTGAAATCCTCGAGTTTTCTAGAATCAATCTTTTGGGAATGAGTGCTATAAAAGTGGCAATGAGTGCAGCTAGGAATAAAACATGAGTTCCATGATCCCGTAATCCACTTCCGCAGAGCTCCCTCATCCATTTCAAAACTTTTTGGGGAATTACAAACCATGGGGCTTGGGACTTTGCGTCTTCAGATTTTAAAATGCAGTAATGTGCTTATTTCCCGCAGTGAGCATCATTGGCCAAATTCTTCATGAAATGACATCTTTAGCTACTTTATTAGAATTTAGAATCATCATCCAAAGTTGGGATATGATCTAAGAAGAGATCCTAATTTTCTTCTCTTTTTTGTCTTCATTTTCCTCCACGAGCATGTTTTCCCAAGAGGAAACCAAGGAAGCCTTGATGCTATCAGGATCATCAAAATTTTATCCATAAGCATCTTCAATCTTCATATTATGATTCTTTCCTTCTCATTTTGCATGTTAATGAAAAATCTTGGTTTTACACCTTATTTAAGTCATTTAATCCTTGATTTTTGTCTCCAATAGATTTATTCAAAACTGTAGACACCATCCAATTGAACTATGAGATTCCTCTCTTCTTCTATTAGGATGTAAGAAAAATCATTTGAGAGGTGTTTTTGGATCTTATCCATTCTACTTTCAAGGAGATTCTTTCTTTGAAAAGGTTTCTAAAGACTTGGATATTCCACTCTTTAAGTCTGATTTTTATGAATTTTAACTTTCTATTGAACATGCACATCTTAGTGTGATGATCAACTATTTGTGTGAGCTAGGAGTTAGTGACAACCATTTCGAAGTTTGGGTTTTCCATCTACACTTTTTCAAACTTGAAAGACACTTTCTAGGGAATTTGTCCTTGTCTATGAGCCAGTAATCTGAACCAACTTCAAATAGGGTTACTATTAGGGTTCAAATAGCTTATGGTTAGGGTTAAGCTTCAATTTTGGTTAAGGTTCAATTGATTAAAAATAGGCACCTTGAGGAGGATATCTCTTAGTGTACTTTACATAAATTTTTAAAATATTGGTATGCTAGTCTACTATCTTTTGGAGCATAGTGTTTAGGATTATATTGATCACCTCAACATCGGCCATTCCCTTGGCATGGATGGTATGAGGATGAATACTAGTGCTCTTTTGATCATCTAATCCTTTTTTTAAATAAAATTTAGCTTTTGTGAAAAGTGTTCTAATAAAATTTAATAACCTTTTTCATATATATATATATATATATATATATAATATGTTTAGTAATTTCCAGTTATAATACTAGCAATTGCATGCATAGGTATGCAACAATCAACCGATAGGGGTCTTTTGTGATGGGCTATCGGGATGCTTAGAAGGGAAAAACCTATTTTTTTTGGGGATGGAATGTGAAATTCTAATGATTGATAATAGCTATATATGTTTGTTTGGTTGGAGAAAACATAAAGTGTGTCAACAAATGGAATTTTAAAATTTCTTTAACAATTAAATAGAGATCGATATGAAAATTGACTAATAGAAGTGTAAAGTAAAACCAAAGGTCATGCTGAACAAAACACATTAGTTACAATGTATGAAAGAAGTAATTATGACCAACTGTATTCTTATTACCATGTAATATTTAATAATTTTAGTTACAATAGCTATTAACTATTAATTTGTATGTGTATGTATGTGTGTGTGTGTGTATATATATATATATATATATATATATATATATATATATATTAACTACATGGGTTGGCGGTGGCCGAGGTCATGAAAATAATTAATTTGGCAAGTTGAAAATCTATTTGTATATGTGTAAAGGGGGGGAACCCGCATGCACAAAATAATTTCAACCAAAGCATATGTATATGCAAAACTATTTGCAAATGTATCTATGCATATGCATTCTATTCTTGATGGAGACTACAACAAATGGAAAGTATGATACACTCTTAAGTGTCAACAAATGGAAGTTCTAAATTTCTTTAAAAATGGAAACTAAAAAATTAAATCAAATATTAAATTTAAATTTTATTTTTTTCTAGCAACAATATTTTAGTTTTATATTTATTAGAAATAGATGCACATTTATATTGTTGCTTTTTGTGTAGCCTATTCAATCCATTAATTATTTAATTTTGAAATACATGGAAATTTTTGTAAGGATCATCACCCATGCATGCAATTACTAATACTAGATCATCACATATTTTTTGTGACAAAGGAAAACATTCAACTTTGAATACTTTTTATAACTAGTATTAGTCCATAGTTTTGGGAATTAAAGTTTGAGTATGCATTTTTTTTTGGTGAGACAAGTATAAAATGTTTAAAAGTAGTGACTTACAAGGCAATTCAAAATTAAAATTTGTTTTTTTAATGAATGATTTCATAGTGCAATTGAAGAGTCAAATTAGATGAATAACTGATGAAAGTGTCTAGTGTGTTGCAACCACTTGGTACTACATAAGAAATTTATGTTGTTACAAACCATGTTTTCTATACATGTATCTATGCAAGAAAAGATATATGACATGAAAAGCCAAAACAATAAACCCATGCTCATTATCCACCCTACCATATTGAAATCATGGAGCCTCAGGGGCCCTAGCCAAACCCATGAGCAAAAGCAACACGAAATGTCCATTGGAAATTTTGTGGAGTTCCATTATACATTGCAAAATATCAAAGATGGGAAAAACAAGCATCATGATTTTGGAATTGTCATGTATGCTTTAGCCTAGCACATGAAAATAGAATATAGAGGTATGTCAATGGATGAAGAAACAAGATGAGAAAGGAAGCATCCAAAATTAGTAAATATATAGCTAAAATCAAGAAACAGAATCAAAAAGTAGAAACAATGAATAATATTTACAAGCGGGTCAGTAAATCTATTTATTGACAATGGAAAATTTGTGCACTTAGGTGTACTATTGGTGATGTTTGACAACCACAAGTAGCATATGATTTATTTTTTAGACTGTCGAACAATTTGAAATAGGAAATTTAGAATACAGTAAGTTTGTTGGATGTCTATTGTATCTATGAAACATTATAAAAGAAATTATATAGATTTAATAAAGATATATATCAGTATAAATTTTATCTTGCAAGTTATTATATTTGCATTGCATAAGTAGTATGTATATGCACATATGTGCATGTGAATCATGTCCACATATAGTAATGAAGAACCAGAATAGGAAACCAATTTTTTTGTGGCAAAAGAATCATAGACCTAACTTGAAAAAAGAGAGTCTAGTTCCCACATTGTATTTATGCATAGCACCTCTTATATATTTTGTATAAATATATTCAATATATACTAATAAAGAACGTACCTTAAACCTTGTATCAATATGTTTGATGATATTGTTTTTTTCTTGACCTGCTTGAAGGTCGCTATGATGAATTGCTTAGTTCTATTTATGCAAGGTCACTGGTTTGATAGCCGACTATTTAGAAACCATTTTATGCTAGATTGGAAACTATTGTTCTCTAGAATGTGTAATTTGTTTAATGTAATTATATATATATATATATATATATATATATATATATTAGGAGTAATTTTCTTAAAACACTTGAATGTTCCATTTTGCTATTGACTCCCTATTGCCCGTTGTCAGTAACTTTTTAAATTTTTGCATCTACTTTTATTATTGAAAAACTAGTTCCCTAACCAATAATCTGGAAACTTTTGTCATAATGGTTTTGTGGTCTTTTTTAACTCTTTTCTATTTATCATATCATCCTAGGAAGTCCCCTCCATTAAAACAACTTACGAGCAAATGCCTAAAGGTTTTCACTTAAGTTCAATCGACCTTCTATCTTTACCACCCATCACTCATCACTTTTGAAATGTATGTACTAAATAAACGATGAGCGATGAGGTGATATTTATTTTATATCTCTCATTGTGAATAGCTCCTTGAACTTCTAGTTATAAACAACGATGAGCAAGATTCTCAATATTATTGATGGATTGCTTATCGCTAATAATTTCTGACTTCTAAAAGTTGTAATAGCAATAAGCGATGCCCTCTGGCTTTATGATCATATTGTTAATCACTTATTGCAAATATGTTATGAAGTGATCATTTTAAATCAGTGATGAGCAAGTAGACGAGTTTCCAATTGCATTACATCTCGTGGATTTTTTTTTAGCACTAAGTTCTTGAATAGCGATATGCGATATGTAATGATATTGGGATAATCTCTCATTGCTAATTGCTTGCAAAACTTATGATGAGGATTAGCAATGAGTGATATGTTCCATTTTAAGAAGGTTTCTCTTGCTAACCTGAATACATCTTATTTTTGATATATTTTTGTGTCATTAATTATATATGTAGGTGTACATGTCAAAATATGGCACTTTCATCTCTTGTCACTAATAAAAGCCAAGGTGAAAACTTGAATTAGTGAGGAGTGATGTAAATAAACATGATCAAGAAACTGGCCACAGATCTAAGGGTTGAGGTCTTATCGCATAAAACACTTGCATCACAGATAAAGCTGGAAAAAAATGAAGTAAATTAGTGACAAGTGACAACCACTACAGGAGGAGGCAACCTGGTGAAATCCTAAGGATTTCATATAAATCAAAGAGGAAGGTGGCAAAATGGATTAATAACTATTGATGTAGTTTTAAAGTTGAAGGATGAACGATTAAGGTTTAAACCTGAATGACTAATTGTCAGCTCACTTGCATGAGCTTACTATCGAGTATTAATGGTGAGACGCTTCTCTTTTGATTGTAACAAAAAGTAGATACCTAGTTGATCATGCATTCAAATTCATTGGCTAGCAAAAAGAATACTAGAAGTAGAAGAAATTGTGATGTAGGCTCTAGAAGTTATCAGTAACCAGAATGATAGTACTTTCATCCAGGTAAGAAAAACTGATATCTCCTCCTAATTGAAGTATTAAGGTGAATACCCTAGATGGTTAGTAGGAAAATTGGGGGAATTAGCAATTTATCCATTTTTGGTAGTTTCAATTTGGTGATTGAGCACTATATAAATTGTGAAGAAAGTTGTCTTGTTCAATAGTAGTGTTTTGTCCTATCATAATTGTGAAGGGTTTTATTTGGTCGTAATAAATTGTAAACCATAGTTTCCATTTGCGTTACAAGCATGAGTGACCCAAAGCCTACTAAATCTAGTGTTAGACTGGAAAGGAAACCAAAACAAAAGAGGGTTAAAAGACTTAAAACTCAACATGCTTCAGCTGAAATTAAGCCTAAGCTAGTGACTGTGTCTAACACTTAACTAAGTACACCTACAATGTCCACTAGGTCTAGGAGTGCAAAGAAAGAAACAAAAAAAATTATGCAAGAGGCCTCTAGAGGTATCAAACAAGGAGGTTAATGAATTGGTAAAAGGCCCACATGACAAGTTGTTGTGACCACTAGGTTAATTGATAATATTGGTGAAATTGGTGAAAAACCCCAAACCCAGAGTGGATGGAAATTGTTTTGGTATGCTTTCAATAGGCGAAATTGTAGTAAGCATGCATTCTATTTATGGAGGTTGAACCTTGGAAGGTTGGTGGTTCTAAATATGTTTGTAGAAGTTGATTTAATGATGGAGCTAGCAAGGCACTATAACCCTACTGATAGGACAATCAGAAGTGAGAATGGTGATATAATTCAAGAGGTGACAAAGGATAAATTGATAGATGTATTTGGGTTAAATCCCAATTACACTACAAATTTTAGACGAGCTAACTTGTATGTTGACTATGAAAAGAGAAAATTTGCATTCAAAGAAGTACTGCTTGTGCAACACAGCAGTAGGGAAAGATTAATTGCTAAGGATGTTGAGCCTTTTGAGTGTGAATAATTTGAAGATTACTTCAAAAAAACTTATTATTTTTTAAATCAAGTACTGGCTCAGGATTTTGTAGTTAGGACAGCCCTTGATTTACTGGTGATGGTGACAGATATACAAGACTATAATTGAAACACTAGTTTTGATTATTTTAAATTTTTGTTGAACGAATGCACAAGGACTTTCTCAATTTGAAAAAGGAGGTCCTCCCTTTTTATTTTCCCCATTACTCTTTATTGATGCATATTCTATTATGGGAATGTGATTATGAGTGGACAAGAAAATTCAATCTAAAGGTTTAGGATAGTGAGAATAATGTTATGCCTATACAAATTTGGACATACAGTTGGGATCAAGATTTCTCCAATTCCAACTACATCTTGTTTTCCAATGTTTTAAGATATGGTATCTTAGAGTCATTGGGTGTAGTACCTAGATTCATAATTTCTCTAGAAATTAGAAGTCTTATATGCACAAAGGATGTCCAGGCTCTAAAGCAACACATAATTGGGTTGACTAGTTTCTACATTTTGAATACACTATGGTCAAGGCTTATGGAGCTAAGGTGGCACCTCATTGTTTACCCTTGTATGTCTTAGACATATAAGCTTTCATGGAGCACAAGTGGAAAATTGATATCATGGATTATGAAATGTTTAGAAAAGGAAAAAAGGGCACTTTAATACATCCCCAATGTATTTTTTCTTATTTCAAGATCACTGCCCATGAGGGGTATGAAAAGTTTGGCATTATTGTAAACAATCTCAGATTGCCTATCGATGAGACTAGAGTTTTTGATCCATAATGTTTTGTGGCAAGATGAAGAAGAAAAAAGGGCTTAGGCATCATACATCATGAATTTTTACATAGAGATGGTGTACTAAGAAATCTAACAAGTGATGAGGTTATCATGGCTAGGAAAAGAGAATGGACAACTATGACAAACCTTGAGGAGAATATTATGAAAAGGAATTCCTTCTACATCAATCCAAACAATATAATTGCAAACCCCTTGGAGAGGGCCTTTACTATGATAAGCGATTTTCAATCCAGTATGTTTGAGGTGAAGGTAAAGGAGGTTGTAGACAAAGCCAAAGTCCTCTTAGAACAACAATGATAGCAATAAGCTATGGAGATCATAGAATAGCTTGTAGATGTTAAAGAGTTCAATGAGGAACAAATGGCATAACATGTTCTAGGAAATGAGAAGGCAGAGAAAAAATTTCCCTTTCCTCATATTGAAGAAACTCACAGTTCAAATGTTCCTCCTAATAGGATTGTCAATTGGTAGTATGATAGAAAAAATGATGATGATCCCAGGATTAGGGAGTGTGATAAGTTTTTGGCTGATGATAAATTTGCGCAAACTAAAGAATTTAAGGAGTTTATGATTCAATAGTGGAGTAAGGAAATAAAAGAGAGACTTGAATCAACCCAAGTCAATGTTGACCCTTCTCATCAAGAGGAAGCTAAGAAAGTAGAGGAAGGGAAAATCAGGGCTGAAATTGCAGCTATTACTCCCACTTAGGATCAATGGATAGTCAAAGATAGTGGAATCATGTTGTTACCTAGATGTACTATCATTGCTGCCATAACATATGATGTAGTTAGGAGAGATATTCAAGCTTTGATATTTGCAGATCAATCTGAGGATAATGTATTTGGTTATGGATATAGTCCAAAGTTGCATACTCTTTCAATTTAGTCTATGGTACCTAATACTAGTAAACATGAAGTTTGAAGGCCTATTGAAGAATTTATTGGTTCACTAATAATTAAGAGAGCTACTGACATAACTCCTATCCAGGCAACTGAGTTAACTGAACATGCCACAATGCTTAGCATGGATATTGCACATATTTCTTAGAAAAAATATGAATCCTTGGTTAAGGAATATAATAAGGCCTTGAATGAGCTGAATCAAATGAGATCCATTGTTCAGGCTACTTAGAAAACAATGACAACCTTCTTCTTCATAATCTTCATTTGATATGTCTACACAAGATAGGGAGAGTTTGGTAGGCTAAGAATTGATGATTTGAAAGAAAAGTTGACTGTTGAGAAGGAAAATGTCAAGCAGGCCAAATTGGAAATAGTCAGGTTGGCCAATGAAAATTTTGAGGATGTTTTGAGCTATAGGGTGAGAAATTTGGTCCACAAAGCTAATTATGTCTAGGCCATGTATAAGAATATTCTTGAGGCAAACACAAAGTATGTGCAAGTACAAGAGGCCTTCAGAATGAATGGAATAATTGGATTTCTAGGGTAAATGCTTTGAAATAAATGATGCCAAAAATGAATGAGGATCCCAAGGCACCCAAAAATATTCTTGACATCTTGAAAACTATTGACTCAATAAATGATATAACTACTTTCCATGGAAATTCTGGTATACAACTCCAGAGTAAGTTGAAAAAATTCAAGCAGATGGAGGAGCATGCAATGCCTCAAATATTGAGTGTAAAAAGTGAACTGCATCCATTTGACACCTAGACAATAGATTTGGGAGGAATACTTGGAGAGGCTATGATGACCTTGTTTGTCACTGATTACATCTTTCTCAATTCAAATATTGACACAATGGTGGAAATTGAATAAAAAATGGATATGTTTGTTAAAGAGGCCAAGATTTTAATTGATGTGAGGTACTCTTAGTACATTACCAAGGTGCAAGATTTGTTGAATATTAAATGGCCCAATAAGGAGGAATACAACACTTGGTCGGAGAAATATGTAGAGTGAATCTATGTGTGGATCATTGAATGAGGAGATTAATGGACATGAGAGGAATAATACATAGCCTAAATGCAGTACAGATTAGGCTTTTGGTATAACATGGTACAATATTATTCTCTCCTTAATTTCAAATGAGTAGCACATGGTGCTAATGTGGATTAACAAATTTTGACTCTCTTTTCTGCTTTCCTTGCCTTGCTTTGTATGTTTTGTTTTTTTTATTCTCTCATAGTTGGCATTTTGAACACATGGGGAATATCTTGTAAGTCCTATAACAAACTAATTATGATGTATTTTGAGGTGGGACCTATTTTTAATGAAGAGTTGAGGCTAATTCTACCTCACATTTACTTGCTCCACCTGAAGACTCAAGTATAACTAAAAAGGGAATATTGTTGCAAGTGGTCCAATGGGATCATGACATGTGTACTATCTAGTCTGAGGCTTGTTTTCTCCTTCATCTCTATAAGAAGGAATTTAGGACCAGTAGCATGAGAGTTGGAATTTTTTGAGTCGATACTGGTATTTTTTCAAGATAATACAAAGCAAGTTTTGGAGTTGATACTTATGCATGTAAGACTAATAATGATATAGCATTTATAATACAGAGTAATATCAATTTCATGGTTATTGTATCTCCTTGTATGTGTATTATTAGTTATGATTGAAAGTAATCAAGTATTTCTTTCATTTGTCTCTATCATTACCTAATGGATGTTTAGTTTCATGCTTGCTTATTGATTCAATGAATTAATGTAAATGCTTGTATGAGATTGATGACTTATAAGAACTATGTGCTAGGATATTTGTAAGAGGTTAAAATCAAGAACATCATAGAGGAATGTTGTAGTGCAAGATTTCTTGACATTACAGGTGCTATCATCTAAAATTTTATCAAGTTTTATAGAATGGTATTGACTCTATCCTTGGGATAAAGACATTGGTTTATGTAGAGTATTTGTGTTACACTTACCATGTTGATTCAGTAACTACCCAATTTTTAAATCATAGAACTTCAAGGGAATACTATTGTTCTTGTTTTGTGTTTGAAATATACTCTCTCATACTCAATACATATAACATTGATACATAAGTTTCCAACTTATTTGATGCATATTATTGAGTGGTTCTATGAGAGATATATGTTATTGACAATGTATTTGATTTTATTTGTGATAAGTATTTAAGTATACATTGTGGGATCACCCTCATGGGTTTCATAGAGCCCTAAGAGTAGGAATATAGGTTTAGAAACCTCTATTTGTTCATTTTCCAATCCCTTTAGAATTATTGATAATTGGAAATGGAAAAATCCATAGGTATTTCTGGAGATTAGTTTGGTTCTTTAAAAATAACCAATAGATTGGTGATTTTGCTAGGGACTAGCTAAGTCCAAAGTCTCTATGTTTAGATTAGGTATAGTCAAAGTTAGTTGTTCATTGTAATATTCTTTACTATTTAAGGAATAATCAGTTTTAAATCTATTGCATTAGTCCCATCATACTAGGTCTTATGCGTCAGGTGTTATTTCATTCTTCCACTTTCTATCTGGTAATGTTTAAAGTCTTTTTTGGAGTAACAAGTACAAAATAAAAGTGTAATTACTTTTTGTTTCCTAGTACTATAGGTGGCAACTCTGAGTTCTCTAGTACTAGCACTGTGAACTTTAGTTCCCAAAAGGAAAACAACAAGAAATATTTTGTAGTACTTGACATTATGAGGAAGACGAGAAGTTATGCAAAGAAGCACCTTGAGCAGAAGGAATAATCTCAATCTACAAAGGAAAAGAAACCTGAATGGGTCAAGAAATGATCTAAATCAAGTAAGTTTTTTGATTCCCTTCCTAATATATCTCCTAATTTTCATGTTGATATAAGTATTGCTAGTATCCATGAAGACTGACATAAATTTCAAGACTCTAATGTAGACTAGGGAAGTTTTCTAGTTGAGCAAGTCTTTGATAGTGAGTTAAATATCTCAAGAGAGGAAGATAGGTGGGAGTTTTGGGAAAATAATAAGAAGTTCTTTGAGTCTTAACCCCTAGAATTGTTTTTTTTTTAATTGAAATAATTTTAAGCCATGAGGTAAATCCCTTGATGATCCTATCAATTTCTCTCTTGAAGAGGATCCTACTGACCAACCTTATTTTACTCCTACCCCAATTGAGCATGGGGATATTCCTGAAAATAAGGAGGATATAGATAATTAAATGAAATGCATTGAAGAAGAGGAGTTAAGACTTAAAGAAAAAGAAGAAAAGAGAATGAAATAATTGAAAGAGAGGGAAGATAGGATTAGAGCTAAGCGACTTGAGAGAGATGATAGAAGAAAAAATTTGGAAAGAATGAGAGAAAAGTCCTCAAGGAATAGAACCTCTGAGGAAAATCTTTCTAAATTCACCTATAAGATGACTAATGATATTCTTGGAGCAATAGTCTCAATGGGAGCTGCAGCTACTGATACTTATACAACACCTGTCTAAACAACTAGAGCCTCAGACCCTCCTGTTAATCCTAAGAAAACATTAGTTGTAGATCATGGGAAGAGACCTATTGACCAACCCAAGAAAGCTACATTTAAAACCAATGATAAAACCAATAATTCATCTATCAAAATCCCCACAAATAAGGCCAAAGTTGACCCAACCCCATCTGACACACCTCCAGATCCTAATATATTAACGTTGTAGTTGGAAAGTGAAAAGTTGTGAGAAGATTTGAAAAAATGCTGACATAATAACTGCTAATGCAAAAATGGACAAGAAGATTGCATTCCTTCAAATGTCTACCCATCATCTAGAAGCTTCAAGCTCTCTACATATTGATAGTGAGTTGCAGGAGAAGAAATTAGATGGAAATACTCCTAGTGGAAGTGGCGGTGGAGGTAAAAACAAGAATGATAATTCTTATTTTGAAGATGATGAAGTAAGAAAGGGGGAGGTGATGGTGAAAGTGGAAAAGAAAAAGATGGTAACCAGTCTAACAACAAGCAAGGTGATGAGCACAAATATGATAATAGGGATCGACATACTAGGAGGCCAATCCAAGTAGATAGATACTGTGAGCATCCTTTTAAAATCTTCAAACACTAAACTTCAAACATGGGTTAGTGCCTACAAATTCCTCAAGAATACTCCTATGAAATACCTTGTAAATGCTTCAAAATTCAACAAATGACAAGAGAAAAATAAAAGCATCATGAAAACAATTAACAAGTACCTATTCCATAGTGTATTGGTGTCAAATGTGAAAATGACCCTTTCCCAATCCTTGCTCAAAAGCTAAAATGATGAGATGCAATGGAGATGAAGAGAAAAATTAGTTCTCAAACCAAGAGAGTAACTTTGCATGTAAAATGTGGATGAGTTGATGGAGATTAAGGCCTTTATTTATAGATTTTCTTGATGAGAGATTGGCCAAATGGGTGAATGTGGGACTTAAGATCCACCAATGAGAAGAGGCCACTTGTCAAGTTGCCATAGGTTGAATGATGTGCAAGATTTGGGAAATGTGCCCATGAGGGAGTTTCAAATTCAAATTTGTGCAATAAATTTTGAGAGGGGGACATGAAAATGAGAAATTAATGCAATGTTGGAGGGGACAAGTCAACTTGTCCTCATTTTTCAAACTTGGGGGAATATTCCCCATAAATGTCATGTTGAAAGAAAATGAGGGTTTTAATAAATCAATAAATTGATATATTTGTGCAAGTGGCATTATCTAGAGGATGTGATGGGTGATTAAGTTAGGCTAATTAGGATTAGGTTAGCTTAATGATGATTAGGATGATTTTGACTTTTAGGACTTAAATATTTGATTTATTTAAATCAGAAAATGGTGGAAAATGCATTTGGATTTAATTAAATGAATGTTTGATTTATTTGATTAAAAGGTTGATGATGAAGTTTATTTAATTTTAAATTAATGACCTTAGGAGATGGAGATTAATTAGATTACCTGATGAATGGATGAAGGAGAACTTGATTAATTGATGAATGGACCTAATGTGGAACCTAGTTTACTTGATGAATGAACCTAATTGAATGCATAATTTTAATTTTGCATGTCTACAGATACCAATAGTTTTGTTTCACTAGAATACCTGGCTACCCAAACCCATTCCCTAAATATTTCAGGCTTTCTCTAGTCAAATTCTCTGGAAATAATTTTTTAAGTGGTGAAGACCATCACAAAGCATTCACTAATTTTATGGATGATTTTGAGGTGGAGGAAAAATATTTCATGATGAAGTTGTTCATGCAGTCTCTCATTGAGGATGCAAGAGAATGATACATGAGTTTACTTGTGTAGGGTATTGGCTCTTGGGAGGAGTTCAAAAGGGTTTTTAGAGAATAATATAGTCACAAGACTGATTCAAGTTTTCTTTTCAATCAATTCAATAATATTGTTAAAGGATTCAATGAATCTATTATTGAGTTTAACAAAAGGTTCCAAAAGGCTAGAAAAAGGTTGCCTCCTCATCTACAGTTAAATGATCATGTGTTTTTGGAAATTTAATGCAATGCTTTTGATGCAAAAATGAGTTTCCATTTGCTAGATAAGCATCCTCAGTATTTAAGAGAAGTGTTCAAGATGGTAGAACATATTGAAAATATTAGAAAAGCAACTAGTAAAGTTTGTAGAAGAGATGATCTGAAATTTTTCAAAAGTTCAAAAAAGGAAGAAAAGAGTTTAGGCACTAAAGGGGGAACAATTGAGGACATGCTTGATAGTTTCATGAAAACTATCAATGATAAAATTGTAAGGCAAGAGAAGGCCCAACCTAAAAACTACCAAAGGAATGAAAGACCCCCTCGATTGCAAGATCACCCTTATAATACCAATTGGTATAATGGGAAGCTTGTCTCAAATAATCAGAGGAATTCCAAAAGAAAAGTTCCTCCAAACCCTCTACAAAAGAATTCAAGAAATTTTGTTGAGGATACTCCTTGGTGTATGACTTTCCAAATGCC
Source organism: Sequoia sempervirens (assembly GCA_007258455.2). NCBI lineage: Eukaryota > Viridiplantae > Streptophyta > Pinopsida > Cupressales > Cupressaceae > Sequoia > Sequoia sempervirens. The sequence continues at coordinate 442,658,280 of VDFB02281492.1, forward strand.
ATATTCCTCGCAACAATGTGTGGTAGCACATATGGCAGAAGTAGAAGATGACATGCCTGAGGATTGTGATCAACAAGATCAAGAGGAGGGTGTACTTATAATTATGGGTAATTGTGACATTGCTTGCAATGAATGCTCTTCCGATGAAGATTCTTATGAAGTAGATGTCGACAATCAAAGGAAAATTTCTAATGCATAAATCATCAACAGGTTCTTTTTGATGAGGATGACACTGGTAATGTTAAGGCTTACAATATGGGTGTGATTGAATATGGTGTTTCATTAAGAAGACCCTTTGTGGAAGAGAATGCAAAACATACTGCAGTCTTAACTGCTCAAGCTAGGAGTTCTTATCATTTGAGGAATAGAACTATTGGAGGTGAACAAGGTAATCATGTTTGTCTATTCATCAAGGAACATAATTCTAAGGGAAAAGAACATGGACCTAATGAAAATTTAGAAGCAATCAAAACTAAAGAAGGTAAGGGAGATAAATTTGGGCCAAGAGAGTAGACAAGCCAAAAGCTACTCCTGGACACAAATTTTCTATTGAGAAATCAAAGAAATAGAAGAAAGCTCCTAAAGCCATAAGGAAGGATGCTAAACACAAGGCTAAAACAACCAAAAATAAATAGAAAGATAATAGCAATGAACAAGGTATGCCTTCAGCTGAACTTCCCAAGTATACTCATGTTGATATGTTTTAGTTACTTAGCCAAGTTAAAGTGTCTGTACCTTTTCTTGAAATTATGAGGATAGAGGAACATAAAAAAAAAGTCAGTGGCCCTTATCAATGGTGTTGATACACGCAGTAATGATTTAGTGGAACCCACTCCTTTCAAACTAAGTGAAAAGGACAAGAAAGGTAAGGAAGTTGAGGGAGTAATTACTGAGATTCCCCACACTTTCCTAGGAAATTCTATAAACACTTGTATAGATAAGATAGATCCACTTTTTCTTTCCTTTATGGTTGGGGGGAATTTTATAAAGAATTGTATTATTGACTCTAGTGCATCAAACAATATCACACCAGTTAAAATAATGGATGTATTAGAGTTAAGGGTTGATAGTACTCATGGAAATTGCTATGCCATGGATGCTATAGAGGTCCTTAAGGTAGGTGTGATAAATGAACTTCCATATAGATTGGAAGCTTACCCTCACAAAGATTTTAAAATGAGTGTGGTAGTGTTTAACATTGCACCTAGCTATGGAATGTTATTATCACAAAAATGGAGTGCATCTATGGGAGGCAGTATGTAGTTTGACATGTCTTATGCCACATTTCCCATTGATGGTAAGAATGTCCAAGTAATGAGGGAATCTAGGGTACCACATATGTTGGAAAATGTTCATGAAGATGACAAAATTCTTTTCATAGATACTGATATTCATGAGTTCAAGGTAGAAGAAGCACCAAGTAAGATTGAGAGATGTCCTGAACCTATAGAAAATGAAGTTTCAAGAGTATCTAATCAAGAAGGACTGTGGAAAATGTACTTTGATGCTCCAATCTCCAAAGAAGGATTTGGTGTAGCAATTTTATTAGTATCACCTACTAGAAATACTTATAAGTTCTCTTTTACATTATCTTTTGTTTGTACAAATAGCGTAGCAAAATATGAAGCCTTGTTATTGGGATTGAGACTTGTTGAAAAGCATGGAATTAGAAAGCTAATGGTAATTGGTGATTTTGAGCTTGTAATATCCCAAGTAAGAGTTAAGTATGCTTGAAAAAATAACAAAATGAGGTAATACAAGAATGTTGTCTTGGATTCTATTGAACAGTTCGATGCTTTTGGAATTGATTGGATGGAAAGAGGACATAATAGAGAGTTGATTTACTTGCTAATATTTCATTAAGACCTAATGATATAACTTTCATAGGAATTTCTAAGGTTGAGATACAAACAAGACCATCTATTCCTAACAATGTATACAATTTGCAAATTTTTAATGATGATGAGGATATCCTTAGATACCTAAACTATGTTGATAAATATGAAGGTTAGGAAATTGATTTTAATGGATTTGTAGAGAGTAATAATGGAAAGGACACAGTGTTTGGAAAAGAGGTCATTCAATTAAAAAAAAAAAATCCCCAAAGGCCTTGTAGCTCTTGAAAGGGTCTTTGATAGTCAAGATACAAACAGGGCCAAAACAAGTGCTACTCACCTAGAGGACCTAGAAGAAGTGAACTTGGGAATTGTAAATGCCCCAAAGAAATTCTATGTAGGAAAGAAGATGAAGCCAAAGGTAAAGAAAATATTGATCGCCTTAATTAGAAAGTATAGACTTGTCTTTGCTTGGTCATACAATGACTTCAAAGCTTATAGGGAGGAATTGTTTGAGGATGAAATTACTTTAAAGGATGATGCAAAACCTTTTAGGAAAAATCAAATACCACTTAATCCTACTCTATCTCCCAAGATGCAAGAGGAGTTGGTAAAGTTAAAGGATGCTCATATTATAAAACCCATTAGACATTCTTCATGGGTATCTAATTTGGTACCAATGAGAAAAAATAATGGTGACATAAGATTTTGTGTTGATTTTAGGAACTTAAATGCACCCTCATTAAAGGACAATTATCCATTACCGAATATGGAGTTTATGTTACAAAAGGTAACTGGTTGTGAGCTATTGTCAATGATGGATGGTTTTTAAGGATATAATCAAGTAAAAGTAAAGGAGTATGAGTAGTACAAGACTTCATTTACCACTCCTTGGGGTACCTGTGTGTATGTAAGGATGCCTTTTGGCTTAACAAATGCATGTGCCACTTTTCGGAGAGCTATGGATGTAGCTTTTTCAAATTTTATTGATTTATTTATGGTTGTATTTCAAGATGACTTGACCACTTATTCTAAGAAAGAAGAGGATCATTGAATACATTTAGAGAAATTTTTTATCAAGTCACTAGAATATGGAATACCTTTGAATCTAAAAAAATGTTCCTTTGGGATCACCAAAGAAAATTTGCTACAAAATATTGTGTCCAAGTAAGGAGTAAGGATAGACCCTGAAAGAGTGACATCCTTTGAGAAGATTTCTTAGCCAAAAAATTTCAAGGGCATCCAATCATTTTTTAGGTAGATAATTTTTTTGAGAAGGTTTGTAACCAACTTTGCAGAAATTACAAGACCTATTTCCAAAATGCTGAAGAAGGGTGAAAAGGTACTTTGGAGTGAAGAGCCTAGTCAAGATTTCAAGAAGATAAAACTAGATATTAAAGAGGCTCTAGTTTTGAAGTCTCCCAACTTCTCTAAACCAATGCACATTTTCTCTTTTTCTTCTTTTCATACTATTGTTGTTGTCTTACTACAAAAAAATGAGCAATGTTTTGAACAACCAACTGCATTTTTTAGCAAATCTTTACAGGTTGCAGAATTGAAGTATGACACTATTGAGAAATAATCATATGCTTTGGTGAAGGCTATGAAGAATTCAAAACTTACCTACAAGGGTCTACAATTATAGCTTTTGTACCAAGTGTAGTTGTGAAGGACATTTTTACTTAGTAGGAGACAATAGGTAGAAGGTGTAGATGGATCAACAGGATCCATGAATTTAACATTGATGTTCAAATTACCAAATTAGTAAGAGGATAGGGCCTAGCCAAGTTAATGGTAGAGGAAAATTTGGAAGCTAATCAAGTTAATCAGATTGAAGTGATTGATGTTGTACCTCTCTGTGATATGCAAACATGCAGATGGTATAGAAGAATTATCTAGTATTTACAAACTTTGTAGTGTCCTAATGATATGGCTGACAATGAAAAAATAACATTGAAATTGCATGCTATCAAGTATGTGATTATTAACAATGAATTATGGTGGAGAATCTTGGATGGAGTACTTATGAATTGTGTAGATGGAAAACATGCATTGGAACTTTTGTAGGAAATGCACAATTGGGTGTGTGGTGGTCATTACATGGCAAAGACTACTATACACAACATTTTGAGAGTTGGATTTTGGTGGCCCACTATTTTTAAAGATGCTCACAAATTTGTTAAAACTTGTGATGCTTGTCAAAAATTCTTAGGAAAATTGAAGTTGTTAGGAAATTTACCACTCAGGCACATGATAGTTGAAGCCCCTTTCCAACAATGGGGAATTGACTTCATTGGGGAAATAACAAAGAAATCTAGTCGAGGTCACTCATGGATTCTTGTTGCCATTGATTATTTTACAAAGTGGGTGGAAGAAATACCTAAAAAGAAGGAAAAAAGCAAGGTGGTAGGTGATTTTCTATTGAATAATATTCTTATCAAATTTGGAGTCCCTCAGAGAATTATCTCAGATAATGCTATGTGCTTTAGATGAGATGCACTCAAGGAGTTTTGTGGAAGACATGGAATACAAGTTTCTTATTCTTCACCTTACCATCTTGTGAAAAAGGCTACTGGTTATTCACCATTTGGATTAGTATATGGTCTAGAGGTAAGATTGCCATAGAATAACCTACTCAAAATGTACAAGTTTGTGCAGGAATATGATGAAGGAATATGTGATGATATGCAACACATAATAAATAATCTAGTGTAGTTGGATGACTCTAGGAGGGAAGATCAAGTTAAAAACTTGAAGATGCAACTATAGGTTAAGTATTTATATGACAAGAGAGCTTCTCCCAGAAATTTTGAAGTAAACAACATGGTGTTAGCCTGGAATGAAAGAACTCGAGATAAGGGAAAGCATGGGAAATTTGAAGCATAATGGACTAGGCCTTATTTGATATTCACCACTCATGGAGAAGATTCTTATTTCCTTCAGAGCCTAACATGTGAACTTTCTCAACTGCCAGTACATGGATAGTCCTTAAAGCCATACTCTCCTGAGTATGTTATTCTCCATAAATGTTTTGTTTTGTATATTATGTATATAGGTGTGTTTTTTTTTTTGGGTCTTATTACCTTGTATGGGTAGTTCCCCAATTTGGGTCCTTTGGCTTTAATCCACATTTTGGTTTTCTTCAACCTAATATTCTTGGGATCTTGCCATGCCTACAAGAGGCATACGTCACCAATCAGAGCCACTGATGGAACCTTAACTCTCATGTCCCATCTGAAAACCTTATTGCATTTATGAGGGTTTTAGGATTCATTTTCTTAAAACACTTGAAAATTCCATTTTGATGTTGACTCCCTATTGCCTGTTGTCAGTCACTTTTAAAATTTTTGTGTCTACTTTTATCATCAAGAAACCGGTTCCCTAACCAATAATATAGAAACTATTTTCATAATGATTTTGGGGTCTTTTTTATGTCTTTTCTATTTATCATATCATCCTAGGAAGTCCACTCCATTAAAAAACCTTACAAGCACGTGCCTAGAGATTTTTACCTAAGTTCAATTGGCATTTTTTCTTTACCACTCATTGTTGATTACTATTGAAATGTATTTTTAAATCAATGAAGAGTGATGACAAGATATTTCTTTGATATTGCTCATCATAAATAGCTCCTTGAACTTCTAGTTATAAACAACAATGAGCAAGATTCTTAGTATTATTGAGGGATCACTTATTGCTTATATTTTCTAACTTCTTAAAGTTGTAATAGTGATGAGTGACACCCTCTATCTTTATGATCATATTGTTAATCAATTATCGCAAATATGTTATGAAGTGATCATTTTAAATCAGCAATGAGCAAGGAGATGAGTTTCCAATTGCATCGCATCTCGCGAATTTGTTTTGAGCACTAAGTACTTGATTAACAATATGCGATATGTAATGATATTAGGATAATCTCTAAACACTAATTTCTTGCAAACCTTATGAGGAGGACTAGCGATGAGCAATATTTTACCTTTTAAGAAGGTTTCTCTCGCTAACCTGGATACATCTTATTTGCAATATCTTTTTGTGCCATTAACTGTTTATGTAGGTGTACATGTCAAAATATGGTGCTTTCATCTCTTGTCATTGATAAAATCCAAGGTGAAAAGTTGAATTAGCGAGGAGTGATGAAAATAAACATGATCGAGAAATTGGCCAAAGATCTAAGGGCTGAAATCTTATCACATAAAACACTTGCATCATTGATAAAGTTGGAAAAGAATGAAGTAAATTAGCAACACGCGACAACCACTACAGGAAGAGGCAATGTGAGAAATCCTAAGGATTTCATAAAAAGAAAAGAGGAAGCTAGAAATATGGATTAATAACCATTGATTTAGTTTTAAAGGTGAAGGATCAATGATCAAGGTTTATACTAGGGTATGTGTAGGATCATGATGGGCCAAAAAGTGGCAATATGATGGGTATGTGGCTGATGACTATTTTTTACCCAAAATTGATGAAATTAAAAGGGTTTATAAAGGAGATTCTCATATTTCCACCGATATAAATTATGTTTTAATTTGACTTTAATAAGTAATTATTATTCATTTTCTATTCAAATTATGATTAAAGTCCTGATTGATAGGCTGATTGAAAAACATATGTAGCTTTCAAACAATATGACATTTTTTGAGTCCAAAACATGTGTCACATTCTATGCTTCATATACTATAGGATTAAAAAAATAAAAAAATTAATTTCACAAAGTTTTGACCAATTTAAGGTGGTCATACATACGAGTTTTTATATTTTTTAGAAAGTTGTAATAAAAAATTCATAATTAATTATTTACTTGGAAAAAAATTACAAAAAAATATGCATCACATCGAGGCATGAGTCTTCTACTTATATCTAAAATATTATACAAAAATATTATCATTTTATTGTGGATAGGGTGGTGGGACACCTACTTCTTATTTTTTCCTTGAAATTTAAGTACCCTTTGCATTGAAATTTCAAATTTTCACCAAATAATTTTTTTTTTAAAACAAACCAAGTAGTTTAGAAACTACATTTAATTTTCTATAGATTCTATTCTTACATATTTTTGAAATAATATAGATAACTTGTTCAAATTTTTACGTCAAGTTGCCTAACTCTGATTTTTCTAAATTTTTTGCCACTTAAAGGCTTGTTTTTTCCATGATGATCCTGCACATACCCACTAGAATGACTAATTTTTATTTTGCTCATAGGGTAAGTGCACCAAGATGGTTCCCAAAAAGGGGGCTTAAGTGGCCACTATTTTTCTGAAATCAGGAAATGCTGACCTTGGACATGAAATTGAAGATAGTTACACTTAAAATTTTGAGATGGAACAAAAATAAGGATCGAAGTGCTCTGAGTCTACTTTCTAAACTACTAATTTATTTTGAAAATGGTTGAGATTAAGGGGTTCAAAAGAGGGATGTACAAAAATTGGTGTTGTTTTTGTCAGAAAAACATAACATAGCAACTCTTGTATGACCTGAGCAGTGAACTTTTTTGTAGTATTTTTAAAATCACTATGGTCAAAAGTTAGCTAATAGCATCTAGTTAGTGCAAAAAATTTCTAATAATTTTTTAATGAATATTTGATTCTTTACTAATTTTCTAAGTGGGCACTTCTTGAAAAGCAGAATTTTGGCTGTGCTCCCCCTACAAATTTTTGAAAATAATTGATTTTGTTTTTTTTTTCTTTTTAATTTGTAGAATGGAGTCTGGTTTTTAAAAATGTAATTTATTTGAAATTTTGATGAACGGTTAATTTATAAAAAAAAACACTAAAAACTATTTTTTGGAAAAAAACAGACATACAAACAAAAGAAATTATGGATGAAAGGCTTAACATTGTTGAAAAGTGAAAAAAATTACATTGTTGGATAGCTAAGAGAGAACCTAACATTACCCATGTTTTTGATTTTGTCAATATTGAACTAGATGCAATCTTGATGGTGAGCACGAACTCGATTATGTGAAAAATTGTAGAATTTGCAAAAACACATCTCTGGCCTTGTTGGGAATGCCCTCCAAGCCTTTGGGTTGGTATTCCAAGGAAAATAATTTCATTTTTTTCTTTGTTTTTAATGCAAAATAATGCGTGTTCATTCTAACGCGAGCATGTTTTTTTTAAAAAATTCATAAGTGGCTAGAAAATTGGTACCCAACTTCATGCACCCGCCCATAAGAAGATTGCTATTGAGTATTAATGGTGACACACTTCTCTTTCGTTCGTCACAAAAAGTAAATACTTGGATGATTGTGCATTCAAATTCATTGGCTAGTGGAAAGAATACAAGAAGCAAAAGAAATCATGATGCAGGCAGCAGAAGTTATTATTAACCAGAATGACACTACTTTCATTCAAGTAAGCAAAACTGATATCTCCTTCTAATTGAAGTAGTAAGGTGAATACCCCAGAAGGTTGGTAGGAAATTGGGGGAATTAACAATTTATGATTTTTTGGTAGTTTCAATTTGGTGATTGAGCATTGCATAAATTGTAAAGAAAGGTGTCATGTTCAATAGTAGTGTTCTATCTTATCATAATTGCCAAGGGTTTTATTTTTTTGTAATAAATTGTAAACCCTAGTTTCCATTTGTGTTACAAGCATGAATCACCTAGAGCCTAGCAAATCCAGTGTTAGACTGGAAAGGAAACCAAAAGAAAAAAGGGTTAAAAGACATAAAACTCAACATGCTTCAGCTGAAATTAAGCCTAACCTAGTGATTATGTCTAACCCTTTTCCAAGTACTCCTGCAACATCCACTAGGACTAGGAGTGTAAAGAAAGAAACCAAAAAAATATGCAAGAGGCCTCTAGAGGTGTCAAAGAAGGAGGGTCATGAATGTGTAAAAGGCCCACAGGACAAGTTGTTGTGACCAATAGGTTAATTGATAATGCTGGTGAAATTGGTGAAAAACCTCAACCCCAGAGTGGATGGCAATTGTTTTGGTATGCTTTCAATAGGAAAATTCTAGTAAGCCTGCATGCTATTTATGGAGGTTGAACCTTGGAAGGCTGGTGGTTATGAATGTGTTTTTAGAAGTTTATTTAATGAAGGAGCTAGCAAGGCACTACAACCCTACTGACAAGACAATCAAAAGTGAGAATGGTGATATAATTTTGGAGGTGACGAAGGACAAATTGATAGATGTATTTGGGTTAAATCCCAATTACACTAAAAAATTCAGATGAGCTGAATTGTATGTTAAATTTGAAAAGAGAAAATTTGCATTCAAAGAAGTACTTCTTGTGTGACACAAAAGGAGCAAGGAAATATTTACTACTAAGGATGCCGAGCGTTTTGAGTGTGAAGAATTTTAAGATTATTTCAAAGAAACTTATTATTGTATAAATCGAGTACTGGCTAAGGATTTTGAAGTTAGGATAGCTCTTGATTTACTAGTGATGGTGACAGATATACAAGACTATAATCGAAATACTAGTTTTGCTTATGCTAACTTTGTTTTTGAATGAATGCATGAGGACTTTCTAAATTTGAAAAAGGAGATGCTCCCTTTGTATTTTCCCCATTAATTTTTATTGATGCATATGCTCTTATGGGAAGGTGATTATGAGTGGAAAAGAAAATTAAATATGAAGGTTCAGGAAAGTGAGAATAATGCTATCCCTATACAAATGTGGACATAGATTTGGGATCAAGTTTGCTACAATTCCAACTACATCTTGTTTCCCAATGTTGTAACATATGGTATCTTAGATTCATTGGATGTAGCACCTAGATTTAGATTTTCTCCAGAAACCATAAGTCTTATGTGTGCAAAGGATGTACCAGGCTCTAAAGCAACACATAGTTGGGCTAACTAGTTTCTACATTCTAAATACACTTTCATCAGGGCTTATGGAGCTAAGGTGGCACCTCATTTTTTACCCTTGTATGTCTTAGATAGATTGGATTTCATGGAGCTCATGTGGAAAATTGATGTCATGGATTACAAAATGTTTAGAAAAGGAAAAAATGGCACTGTAATACATCCCCAATGCACTTTTACTTATTTCAAGATCACTACCCTTGAGGGGTATGAAAATTTTAGAATTATGGTAAATAATCTCATAATGCCTATCGATGAGACTAGAGTTTTTGATCTAGAAGGTTTTGTGGTAGGAAGAAAAAGACAAAAGGGCTCAGGCATCATACATCATGAATTTTTATATAGAGATGATGTACTAATAAATATGACAAGTGATGAGGTTATAATGGCTAGGAAAAGAGAATGGATGGCTATGACAAACCTTGAGGAGAAGATTATGAAAAGAAATGTCATCTACATCAGTCCATACAATGTAATTACAAACCCCTTGGAGAGGGCCTTTACTATGATAAGGTATTGTCAATCTGGTGAGTTTGAGGTGAAGGTAAAAGAGGCTATAGACAAAGCCAAAGTCTTCTTAGAATTACAACAACAATAACAAGCTATGGATATCCTAGAACAACTTGTAGATGTTCAAGAGGTCAAGGAGGAAGAAATGGCAGAACATGTGCTAGGAAATGAGGAGGTTGAGCAAAAATTCCCCCTTCCTCATATTGAAGAAACTCAAAGTTTATATTTTCCTCCTAATAGGATTGTCAAGTGGCAGTATGACAAAGAAAATGATGATGATCCTAGGATTAGGGAGTGTGATGATTTTTTTTCTAATGATAAATTTGTGCAGACCAAAGAATTTTAGGAGTTTTTGATTCAAAAATGGAGTAAGGAAATAAAAGAGTTACTTGAATCAGCCTAAGTCAATGCCAACCCTTCTAATTAGGAGGAAGCTAAGAAAGTAGAGGAAGAGAAAATTAGGGCTGAAATTGCAGATATTACTCCTAGTGAGACTCAAAGGATTGTCAAAGATAGTGGAATTATATTATTACCAGGATGTACTATAATTGCTACCATAACATATGATGTAGTTAGGAGAGATCCTCAAGCTTTTATATCTAAAGATCAATTTGATGATAAAGTATTTGGTTCTAGATATAGTTCAAAGTTGCATACTCTTGCAATTTGGTCTATGACATCTAATACTAGTAAACATGAGTGTTATCACTAAATTTTTCACCCTTACTGAGTTGTAAGAACTTAGTCACCTAGTGAAACATGGGAAGACGTCTAATGTTGTGAGACTACTTGTAAGAAGAGGTCAACCTCTGGAGAAGGCCAACTTCTTAGCTGGTTATCACTACTCTACTGATTCTTTTTTTGAGAAAAGGGAGAAAGACTTCTAAAAATGAAATGCTAAAATAAACTACTAGGTGATATACCAAACTACAAGGACTATGAAACTCAAGCTTGCATAAAACGTACTTTGGAAAGATACAAAAAGGAGTTTGCACTACTTACTTTTGTATGTTCTCTACATAAATATTTCAAAAAATGGTCCTAAATATTAGACCTCAAGAAGGAGGGTAAACTCATAGCTAGAAGTCAATTTTCATTATCATGGCACAATTTGTAACCTAAATTAACATAACTATGCATAGAGGCATAATAAAACATGAGACAAGATTAAGAGGAGATGAAGAATCTCTCACTGACAATCTGGTCAACCATATGAAATACACAAGCATGCACTGAATAAGAAGGAAAATTTTATTTTTTATATCAAAGAATCAAAGGCTTTCACTAAATTTCATATCCCAAAAATTGAGTTATAAAAGTATGCCAAATTGTCACAAAGGATTGTAAAAGTAACTCCAAGCTAAAATCTACATAATTCAGAACTAACTCATAAAATGAGTAGTCAAAAGACTAAGTACAAGAGTTCCACAAAACAAGTAGTTCATAGCCTCCTTGGATCGGATGCAACCATCATCCCCAAAATCTAGCCCCTAAATCTCATCCACAAAAGCTCAAAAAGGTGGAAAAATTCAATCTTGACTAGATCCAACATGATGACTACTCAAACAACCCTTCAAAAGCTCTCAAAAGCATTTAAAACCTCCTAAATCCTTGGCATGTTTTTGAAATCAATTCACACCTCCCTAGATTCTCTCCACATGTTCCCAAATTGAAAATAACCTCCCCTTGTTTATGGCATAAACATGAAGGCCACTCATAACCTCTTTTCTCTTCATGACATATGCTTTGATTTTGCATTTAATAAATGATTTTTAAATTAAATGATTCATAAAATATCATTTAATTTAAAGCATTTTACAATATAAGGTCAATGCAAGATAAAAGATTTTAATCTTTACATATTGGCCAAATATATAATAAAATGATTTTATTAAGTCAAAAATGACTTACAACCATTTTTTCAAAAAACTTAAGCAAAAAAGCTTACATCGACATCATATTAGGGTTCTCAACCATAATGCAAAAGTAAAAGAATGATATTTGCATCTTTTTCTTGAGGAAACTTCTAGAACAAGTTGAGGCCACTGACATGAAGGTTTTCTAGAGTTTGGCTGAGAGTATCCATGAAGAAATCATAGCTACAGAGACTTTTCTTTATGATTCTTCTTGCATTTTCAACCTTCAGAGATTTATGGTATTCATTCTAGGAAAATGTTTTAATTTTTCTCTTTTATTTTGGAACCCATATTTCAAAAGTATCAATGGCTTTCATAACTCTCCTTGTAGCTCAGCGTTTTCATCATACTTGCAGGGAATTTAATGGCTCCTTTGCATTTTTCCATTGTAGATCACTTATGCTTGCAGATTTAGAGTAATTTTGTTTTCAGGGGCTGCAACCATTGGGTTTGCAAATAAAAATGAAATTTTTGTATTGAACTTTCTCTGTTGTCTCTAAGCTTCCTTCTAAAAATAAATGCTTGGGCTTTTGAGTTAACAAACCCACATTGCATTTTACCCTCATTTTGTGGTTTCATCCCATGAAAATGGTGAATTCTAAGGCTATAGGAGGACCTTTTCTAGAGATTTAGCAAATATAAATGACTTGAAACTCTTCTTTATTTTTGTAGTTGTACTCATTTTTAGAAAATCTTGGAAAATAAATTATGTATATGACAGGTCGGGGCCATGCCAAACTCATCTCCTAAAAAGTTTGTTAAAGATATGAAATTTAGTCTTTAATCTGTATTTGTAACTTTCTATACATTTTCTTCAGACAAAGATTGAAACCCTTCTTGGGTTGAAGAATTTCCTTCTGTAGTCTCTAATGCTATTCTTGATTGAGGGTTTCAACAGTCATCGTGGTTTCCTTTTTATGGTCACACTCTCTAAGCTTAACATTTCCTGGGTTTTGAAAAATTTCTAGATTTATCTTGAGCTAGGTTTTTCTCTACTTTTGTAAAAAAAATTTAAAGGATTTACTCTAGAAATATCCTCCAGCTTCAAAATTATTCAATTTCATAGTTAATTATTTCTGAGTTTTCAATAGATACACATTATTTGTATTTGAAAAATCTTATATTTGAAGGAAAAGACACAACATTGTTTTACTTATTTCAAAACTTTGAGTTCCTGTATGTACTGCTTGACGTCCTTTGATTTGGTATTTTTCCTTGAAAAGTATGCCATTCATTGCAATACATATTGATGCCACTTTGAAAGTTTCATTTTTTTAAATCCATTCATAACCATAGTCACTAGGTACAGACTTTTTTAAAAAGAATATTGTAGAAGGAAAACAATATTGTGACAGAGACTTAATTTCTTGTGAAGGATTTTATTCTCAACAACAAATAGTGGTACGTATCATTATTCCTACTTTTATTAACCTCTTATGACAATCCTCATGCATAATATAAGTGTCCTTACTTTTGATCTTTAATAGAAACTCAACACTATCATAAAACACCACTGGCATAGAAGCTCTAAATCATTATTATGATGTCCTTTTATTTTCCTCATAGTCTGATATAACCATTGAACCTTTGAGTGATAGGAAAAATATTTCATGAGAGGGTATTCAGCCGAAATAAGAGCTTCTCAGTTGATTGTTTTATTAATAAAATGAAGCCATTTTATTACTCTTCTCTGATAATGAAATTTGTACTCAAGTGCAGAATCCTTCTGATAGGTTATCATTCATGTGAATTTGTTCAAAAATGATACAGGTTTGAAGATAAAAACATGAGCTTGCTGATCTTATATCATTTCATGAAATAATTTGAAGGGTATCATCTTTCTTGAACTATACAATGTATTTGTATTTCTCAAATGTATAGATGATACCTTTGACAGATTCTACCAACAAGTCTACATATTATGAAGGGTAAAGGTATTTCACCGCACATAAAAGAAAACATCTAATTTGTTTATTTTCAACATGATGACTATACCTTTAGCTTTAAACATTGTAATCCTGTTGAGTATCCATTGTTGTCTATAACAGTGAATTTATCAATTCATTATTGTGAATGATAAACCTTTTCTTGATTGAACCACCATGAAATGAGAAATATCTTTTTTTCTATCTTCTGCAAACTTACTGTGAATCTTTCCTCATGATTTTCACTTGCACTATAGCTCCATTTAGGTTTTCAATACTCACTATTTCAATAAGCATGCATTGTTATTGTAATATGCATTAAATGCATTGAAATGCACCTAAAAATTTGTGCATATATAATGAGCTGAGCTCAACCCTTGTGGGAGCCACATTTCCACCACTCATTTGATTTTAAAATATGATTGCACTTGTAGCTACACATGAAGCAAAAAAGTTAGGAAAAACCATGTATTTTTTAAATATATTTGATAGCTTCACTGCTTTCTCTGGTACATTTAGGATATGGATGTTTGTCTAATGTAGATTAAGATAAATTTATACATGAATGGGTAAATGATCATGTACGGTGTGCAATTTTTCATTGCTTAGAGCATTTATCTAACACATTTCTTTGATTAATGTAGGAAAAAGGAGCATCAAGGAGCTAGGAAAATTAAGACCAATTAGACAACAACCAAACAAGAAGACATGACAAAACCAATCATTCTCAGGCAATGAATGGATATCCTCCCTACATGCATTTTCCTTCATTTTTTTATTCATATATATGTTGATTTTGAATTGCATTGAATAAGCATAAGTTAAACTCACGACTTGTGTGAGTTAAATGAATATTTCATTCAATAAAATAACTTTTCAAAAGAAATTTGCAAAATATTCTTATATTTCATGCATCTATATAAATGCAATGATTTGTGTTTTTGTAATCTCTGAAGTTATTTCATTTGTGTATATGAATGCAATGTAAGGGTAATAGAAAATGTACCATTTTCTCTCTTCTTTTTATCAATGGCCTCTACCTAATTGAGCTATGGGTGAAAATATGGTAACAATGAGGTTGGTAGGCCTATTGAAGAATTTATTGGTTCACTAGTGGTTAAGAGAGCTACTGACATAACTCTTATCTAGGTAGTTGAGTTAACTAAACATGTTGCAATGCTTAGCGTGGATATTGCACATATTTCTCAAAAAAAATATGAATCCATGGTTAATCAATATAATAAGGACTTGAATGAGTTGAATCAAATGACAGCCATAGTTTAGGCTACTCTGAAAATAATGACTCAACCTTCTTCTTCTTCATCATTTGATATGTCTACACAAGATAGGGAGACTTAGGCTCTAAGAATTGATGATTTGGAAGAAAATATTACTGTTGAGAAGGAAAATGTCAAGCAGGCCAAACTGGAAATAGTTAGGGTGGCCAATGAAATTTTTGAGGATGTTCTGAGGTATAGGGTGACCAAGTTGGTCCACAAAGCTAATGATGTTCGGGCCATGTATAATAATACTCATAAGGAAAACTCAAATTATTTGCAAGTATAGGAGGCCTTCAGGAATTAATGGAATAATTGGATTGCTAGGTTAAATTCTTTGAAAGAAATGATGCCAAAAATGAATGAGGACCCCGAGGCACCAACAAATATTCCTGACATCTTGAAAACTTTTGACTCAATAAATGAGATAACTATTTTCCATGGAAATATAGGTATACAGCTCTACAGTAAGTTGAAAATATTCAAGGAGATTGAGGAACGTGGAATGCCTCAAATATTAAGTCCAAAAGGCGAATTGCATCCATTTGACACCTGGAAGATAGATTTGGTCTGAGGAATGCTTGGAGCATCTATGATGACCTTTTCTATCACTAATTACATCTTTCTCAATTCAAATATTGACACAATGGTGGAAATTGACTTAAAAATGGGTATGTTTGTTAAAGAGGCCAAGATTTTAATTGATGTGAGGTACTCTTAGTACATTACCAAGGTTTAGGATTTATTGAATCTTAAATGGCCTACTGAGGAGGAATACAACACTTGGTTGGAAAAATACACAACGTGAGTCTATGTGTGGATCATTGAATGAGGAGATTAATGGATAGGAGAGGAATAATACATAGCCCAAATGTAGTACAGATTAAAATTTTGGTATAACATGGTAGAATATTATTATCTTATTAATTTCCAATGAGTAGCACATTTTTCTAATGTGGAATAAAAAAATTTGACTCTCTTTTTTGCTTTCCTTTCCTTTCTTCGTAAGTTTTTTTGTTTTGATTCTCTCATATTTTGCATTTTGAACACATGGGGAATATCTTGTAACTATTGTAACAAACTAATGATGTCTTTTGAGGTGGGACCTATTTTACAAAAAGAGTTTAGTTTAATTTTGCCTCATGTTTATTTCTTCCACCTGAAGACTCAAGTATAACTAAAAGGGGAATATTGTTGCAAGCGGTCCAATGGGATCATGACATGTGTGCTATCTAGTTTGAGGCTTATTTGACCCTTCAGCTCTATAAGAAGGAATTTAGAACCAATAGCATGAGAGTTGAAATATTTTGAGTTAATACTATTATCTTTTCAAGATAATACAAAGCAATTTTTAGAGTCTTTGTTTTAAGTTTCTTTTGGATTTCATACTTATGCATGTAATATTGATAATGATATAGCATTTATAATATAGAGTAGTATCAATTTCATGGTTATTGCCTCTCCTTGTATATGTATTAATTGTTATGATTGAAAGTAATCAAGGATTTCTTTCATTTTTGTCTATCATTTCTTGATGGATGTTTAGTTTCATGCTTGCTTATTCATTCAATGAATTAATGTAAATGTTTGTATGAGATTGATGACTTATAAGAATTGTGTGCTAGGATATTTGTAAGAAATGACAATCAAGAATGTCATAGAGGAATATTGTAATGGGAGATTTCTTGAGGTTATAGGTGCTATCATCTAAATTGTTATCAGGTTATATAGAATGGTATTGACTTCGTGCTTGGGATAAAGACACTAGTTCATGCAGAGTATTTGTGTTATGCTTATAGTGTCAATTCAATACTACTAAATTTTTAAATCATAGAATTTCAAGGGAATACTATTGTTGTTGTTTTGTGTTCGAAATCTACTCTCTCATTCTCAATACATATAACATTGATACATAAGCTGTCAACTTATTGGATGCATATTATTGAGTGGTTCGATGCGAGATATATGTTATTGACAATGTATTTTATTTTAGTTGTGATAAGTATTTAAGTATACATTGTGGGATCACCCTCTTGGATTTCATAGAGCTCAAAGAGTAAGAATAGAGGTTTAACAACCTCTATTCATTCATTGGCCAATTCCACTAGAATTATTTATAATTGGAAATGGTAAAATCCATAGGTATTTATGGAGATCAGTTTGGTTCTTAAAAAATACCCAACACTCCAAGTGCATTTACTTCGTCCGCTGCCATAGTACAACAACCACAGAATGCATTAAGCCTTGGGAAAGCAAACACTTACCATATACAATTATTCTATTTGTTAGCAAACTAAAAAGAACATTGGCACCAAAAGAAAATCAAAAGGGTGGCAGCTCAATGAATGTGAAAATACATATATATGCAAACACAAGAATAGATTATGTACTCATTGACAATGTACAAAATCCTCTTTGTAAGGATTTCCACTTTAATCAATTAGAAGGATAGCAAGAGACTAATTGTACAAAATGTGTATAATACAAAAGATGCACATAGTACAAAATGATGTAGTGCGGGAAATTATTCACTAGAATATGCAAGAAAATATTTTGATTTAGTTGCATTATCAGAATAAGCATTCTGGCATTATGAATATGTGCTTGGAAATATGCAAGAAAATATATTGATTTAGTTGCATTGTCAAAATAGCCATTTTGGCATTATGAATGGTTATATGCAGGATCATCATGGAAAAAGTAGGCCCTTAAGTGGCAAAAAAGTTAGAAAAATCAGATTTAGGCAGCTTGCCATAAAAAAATTGAATAAGTTAGCTATATCATTTCAAAAATATGTAAGAATAGAATTTATAGAAAATTGAATGTAGTTTCTAAACTACTAGGTTTGTTTCAAAAAAAAAAAAATCTATTTGGTAAAAAATTGAAATTCTAATGTAGTAGTACTTAAATTTCAGGGAAAAAATAAGAAGTAGGTGTCTATCTGACCACCCTAACCACAACAAAATGATAATTATTTTTTATAAGATTTTATATATAAGTAGAGGACTCATGTCCTGATGTGATGTATATTTTTTATAATTTTTTCCAAGTAAATAATTAATTATGAATTTTTATTACAAATTTTAAAAATATAAAAACTTGTATGTTTGACCACCTTAACTTGGTCAAAACTTCATGAAATTAAAATTTTCTTTCTTTAATCCTATAGCATGGGAAGCATAGAATGTGACGCATATTTTGGATTCAAAAATCCTATCAATCAAGACTTTAGTCGTAATTCAAATAGAAAATGATTAATAATTACTTATTAAATTAAAAGTAAAGAATAATTTATATATTGGTGGAAAGCTGGGAATCTCCTTTAAAAACCCTTTTCATTTTATCAATTTTGGCTAAAAAAAAGTCGTCAGCCACAAACCCATCATATTGCCACTTTTTTCCCCACCATGATCCTACACATACCTGAATATCTTACACATACTGCATGATTAAATGCGCTATTCTTAATAAATAAAAATTTCAAAAAAATATCGTATTAGCTAAATATATAAAGTTGAACAAATGAAAGAACTATTACAATAACACTTAAAATCCATGAAACACATTTTGCAGAGATTGTTTTGAACATGATATAATTTTTGTCATAGCATTAAGAAAATACTGTTTGAATTGGATCATTCAACAATGCAATTTAACTAATATACTTCCTCGCACATTTAGCAGCACGTCGATGTTAAAACCCTCAAACCTACTATCAAAAGGAACAAAAATTAGAGACTGAAAGGAATGAAAAATAAATTAATCATTTATAAAAAATAGCCACATGTAAAACATACACATATATATACATGTAAACATATAGACACATATATACATCTATACATATATATGTACATAAACATGTAAATATACATAAATACATATGCATACATATATACATGTAAACATATACATACATTTATACATGTATACATATACATATATATATATATATACACACACACATGTATATATATGAAATTAGTTTGGTGGTTGTTACATAGTAACCATGACCAACCCATGTAATTACCAAGGCCCACATTGACACAAGGAAACCTGGTCAAGTAATTGTCATTGGTTGTCTTTTGTTAATATATTTGATGATATTGTTTTTCCCTCATCTATTTGAGTATCAATAAGTGTCATGATATTGTTTTCCACTCATCTATTTAAAGTTTCTTGTAATAGACTATTCTATTGTTCTTGTAACAAGGATTGTTTTTAAGTTTTAAAATTATGAAGTCTTTGCCATGGTTTTTTTACCATGGGTAGAATATGTTACATGTCTTGTAGCAATATGTTTCATGATGTTCTTTTCGACTTGGGTCTGTCAAATATACAACTAGAGAACATGAGGAACAATAACCAAAGAACAAAACACATGCGAAATAAAAAAAATCTACTATGAAACAAATAGTAGAATGGCTCTTTCAATAATTCAAATTAATCAATATACTTTATGGCATGTTGCAAACCAAATCAGTGTTCAAAACTCTATGGCTTGCTATGAAAAGAAACAATAAGCAAAGAAAAAAAGACATGAACCATTAATTAATCATTTATCCAAAAGTAGAATGAAGCTTTGTTGATGGCTCTCCAATTCAAAAACATGAGGAGAAAGGAACATCATGTAATATATCAATACAAGATTCAAGATATGTTTTTTGCTAACAAATATTGAAGACAAGTAGAGAAATTGTATAAGAGGTGTTTTGTGCTTATTACTCATTGTTATATGGTTGTATATTTGACATTATACCCATTTTGGAGGGTTGAAAAAGATTATCCATGTGTATGGATGGAGAAATTACTGTTAAATGTTCTTGCTTTTGTCAAAAAATATGGCTAGGGGTAGTATTCTTTCCACTGTTACACACACATGCACACACACGCGCACGCACGCACACACACACACACACACACACACACACACACACACACACACACACACACACACACACACACACACACACACACACATATATATATATGCAAAGGGTTAACATGAAAGCATAAACATTTTGGAGATAAGAGTAGGTTTTTGGCTGTGAAGTATTATTCTAATAGCTCTTTTACAATTTCTTTATTCGCCTAGGCTGATTATGAAAGATCATCGCTTGAGTTTTGAATTAATAGCTCAAGTCTAACATAAATTTATTATCTTGTATTAATATCTTTAATGTGGGTTAAATTAAGACATAAGAAAAAGAGAATATCATGAATCATATTAATACAAACTACAGGGAGATTAAAAGAGATAAGGGAAAGAGAATATCACAAAACTTATTAATACAAAATAAGCAATTGATGCAATAACTAACATTCACCTATCAGCTATTTGTTTGAAATTTCCATTGGGGTTTGCATAAAATCCAAGTATAGGAGCATGGGAAAATCTAATATAAACAACAATCTAAACAACATACTATATTTATTGTAGTCAAGTGCATGAATGCTTATATATAGTAACAAATATATAGAGGGTATGTAGCCATGGAGGGAGGGAAAAATTGAATGTATAACTTAGGAAAATATAAATATGTAAAAGAAACCTTGTTTAGACTTATAGCTATGGTCGTCTTTCTAGGAGTAATTGTTCAATATGTGGGTTGTATTTTTGCTTGTTGATCTATCTTTCATTGATACCAACATAATACTACTACAAAGAAACATTTTATATTGTTATACTAAAATACATTTCAGAAATTAGAGAAGTATGGAATGGGGAAAATGCGTTGTGGAATGGGTAACAACAACAAAGACGTCATAGGATACAAAGCAGGATAGTTGTGGAGCTCTTCAAACTGGCATGTAAGGGAGGTGGATTGTGGTTTCTTTCAGTAGTTTTCTCTGAAAGAAACACCATAGTGTGTCATTGCAAAAGGGAAGCAAAACAATTGAAATCCTTATATTAGAACAATGAATATTACATGGACTCATTTGCATACAATTGTACAAAAATGCCAAGATGTATCAAGTATCACATGAGCGAGCACCTACCATTCTACGCCCATTGAGTGAGGGATGACCACGAAGCCACACAGCTAATAAACTCCATGATCATTGTGAACATGCCCGAGCAAGCCATGACAAATAGCATGGAATTTTATCATGTATCACAAAAAATAAAAGCAATGTACACAAGAGTATATATTTGTGAATGTAATATATAGGAACAATGAAACAGTGAAATGAAGGGAAAAGAATTTTGTAGATAAACATTTGTATCTATTTGAATCAAATAAAGCTAATAGAAAAGGTAACAGGAAGACATTAAATTTTTTTGGAGCAAAGCACAAAGGAAAAATGTGAGAACTCAATGTATATAGGCTGTGGGAATAAAAAACACAACATAGTTGTAAGATTTTAAACTTATTAGTCAAATCAAAGACAATTTTTTTAAAAATGCATCTACAATATGTGCATATACAGTTTAATATAACAGAATGTTCTAAACATGTTATTGATTTATAGAAATTTTGGCTTCTAGTTATTGTTGGTTCCAATATCTTGCATCTTTGACAACTGAAGTTGCTTGTATCTGCATATGTATTAATGTGTAACAACTATAACTGTATGTTTACACTACTGTATGTTAAAATCAATTGGAAAAGAATTGTAGGTATGCTAATAAATAATTCACATCATGGAATTTAAAAAAACTTAAGCAAAGATGGGAAAATGGAATATACAAAAGAGTGTATTGTTTTGAATTCCATATACTAAAAGCATCACACAATGAAATCTTAGAACAAGAAGTCGACATATTAATAGAATAGAATCATCAAAACATGCAACTGGCCTATACAAGTTGTACCCTCTAGTTATTGTTGTGTAGTGTATTTGTACATCTTTTGCATTATACCCATTTTGCACAAATTATTACTTGGTATATTTTTTTAAAATTTAACTTAGAAAATGCTTGAGAAGATGAAGAGACACGGGCTGAGGTAGCTACAAGAACAATTGTCTTGGAGCCTTTTTTGTAAGTTGGGCTATAGGGTGGGAGATGAAGCATTTGGAAAGGGTTACAAATGTTCTAGAAATGTCCCTTCGCTGCAACAGAAAGCAATGTATTTGTCGGTACCAAGCCTATAGTATCTCTCAAATGAGAAAGTTGGATCAATACACAATCTTTCAATTGATTTAACATGATAAATAGCTGTAAAAGTCAACCCTGGCCTCCTTTTGTTGCCTATGTTTATTATTTCTCTATCCAATGTTAAGCCTTGTGATTTATGTATTATGATTCCCCATGCCATAGTGAGTGAAATTTGTGTTCATCTCCCTCAACTTATAGGTAGGATGGGGATGTCTCTAAGATGTTTTAGGTCCCATGGTGGACCAATGCAATTTTGGAAGCAGGCAACAATATAGTCAGGTGGGTTTGGCAATTTACAATGTGGACTGTACACAATAGTTGTAACAACACAAAGGGATCCATTCACTAGGCCAGCTTGAATCCATTTTTTTTTTTGTTAGCATCACCTATTCATCACCTATTCACCAACACAAAGTAGCAATTTTGGGAGAAGATGGTCATCATCTCCATGATCAAATGGCTATTGTTGTGCCACTCAATCAATGCTAATGGCTATGGGTAAGTTTAACTGCTTGATCATTTTTTTGTTGTGGTATGCGACCAAGTCATTTGTGGAAAAAAAATGTCTAGCAACATCAAATTATTCTCTTTTTGTGGTTGAGAGCATTTTTTTTTTTCATAAGCTCTTCCCAGACATCATGGAGAGCCTCACCATTTCTTGTATGGAGGAGGATTTCCTAGAATTTTTGTTGCGAAGGGCTATCTCCTTTTTGGTGGAAAATAGTGTCCAATGTTATTGAGACCCTAAAAATGGGCCACAAGGCTACTATCGATAAGAATGAAGCATAAATAGGCATATCCATGACAGGTGGCAACTGGGCAAGATCACCAACAAGGATCATATAATATACTTAAAATGTTCTTGGAATATTGTCAATTGTTGCCCTTGCAAAGGATTCATATCCTTTATGGGAATTCAAAGCATTGTATGGATTGTAGATGCACATATGTTGTATGCAACAACACCTATAGGAGCCAATGTGAGAAAGAAGCTATTGGATCAAGAAAAAGAGGTGATTATTTGTTGTTAAATACTATTTATCAAAAAGGATTTTCCAGTGCCAACTGTCCCTTGGATAACCATGTAGAGAGGGGCTTTGGGTGAAGGCTGCATACAATGGGACTAGATTATTTGAAGGGCCGATTGCTTTTCCAATGAAAGTTGATGGGATGATATATCTATAGGAAAAAAATGTACCATAGCTTGCTCATGTTGTGCCTTTCCTGATGGGATGAACTGCAAAGCAATATTATGGAGTTGTTTAGGTACATGGTTTTTATTCCATGGATGGTTTATATCAAAATCTCACCTACCCAATAGCTAAAGCTGATTTATACTAAAGTTAGTAGTAGCACTAAGCGAGAGAAAACTTCTCATTCATATTCATCCATAGAAGGTCGATGGTTCAAATCATCAGTATCACTATTATGTTCTTCTTTAATTTTGGGTGTATCTAGAAGTCTATTAACATGCCAAGGCTGATAACCAGCCATTTTTAAAACTTTCCAATTTTCTATTATCTCTTGTTTGACAGGACCTATATCTATTTATATGTTCCAGAAAGGTTTGTATAACATAATTTTAGTCCAACAAAATGTCTCAAATATCTTTGAATCTTCAATGGGAGAAATCTTGAATAATGGATAGACAAGGACAACTACAAGATAGTTCCTTGGTTTCCATTTAGCCTTTTTGTACTTTTGTGAGTGTTTATATAGGTGGACCAAGTCAATAAGGGATACAACACCTAGCTTTGGAGGCCTCTGCATGTAGTAGTGAATATAGTTTGTTGGAAACTCTTCATCAATATCATCTTTGTTTATACAGAACCATGTCTTTTTTCCAACATTCAAGCAAATGGATCATAAGCTTGAGTAAGAAGAGGCAATTTATGTAACATATGGAATGTCTCCTATGCAAAGATTTTGTGTTCACAAGAATATTCATCATGAATTTTTGATATGAAACCAATGCTCTATCCTCAACTATATTTGTATTTGCAAGTTTTTTCAACATATTAAGATAATTTTGTAATTTTTTCTTGGATTTAGCTGCATATTTAGAAATATAGTTCAAAACAATTTTCCTTGAAACAACTGGTTGGCAGTCAACATTGGCATGCCAAATTGCAAGCATGGTTGGGCTATGAATATTTAGGTGACCATTTCTTGCTAGTTTGTAGGATTTTTGAGACTCAACATCAGATGTCAATGTAGACATAAGTTGTTGCTGCCAAGGTGCTTTATATCGAGATTGCAATTGCTCTCCTTTTTTTCTTAAACAAGTATATTCAAATCATTTTGTGTGCCTTTGAACTATGTTTAGCAAATCTTCATAATCTATGATTGGATCATTGGTAAGGATCTAGCTCATGGTAAGCAAGTGTGGGTATTCTTCAGAATAATGATACATTCTAAGCAATGTTTTTGCAGGGCAACATGGATTCCAAGCTAAAACATACCTATCAAAAAATCCCCTTGCCATGGTAACATCATGGTCATTGAACCAATCAAGAGTGTCCATGTTAGGAGCTTCTAGAACCCATAACAAACCATGCACATGTGTAGAGCCACAATGCTGCCATTCATATCTATACCAATAATATTTTGCATGCAAGAGCTTTTCGATCACCTCCTCATGGAAAATTGAGAATCTATGATGCAAATAAAAAGATGTTATATGTTGATTTTGAACAATACTATCTATTAGCATTATTTTTTATGCCTCCATTCCTAAATGAGCTACAAAAGAGAAAACATTTTGTAGGTCAGCCCATTTTGTGTCTACACAGCTCAAAGTGAAAAAAAGGGTGGGTATGCCAAGTTTTTCAATCATGGCAGTTATTTGGGCCCAAGAAGAGTTCCAAAAAGAGTGGGTCCTGCATAGTGATCCTCCAAAATGCATCAAATACTCAGCTATTTGGCGGTCAAGAGCATTCTAGAGTTTTTGTTGCAAAATAGACAATGACTTGGGGATTCTATCCTCCAAATCTGCCCAAAAAAAAATAGGGACAATTTGTTGTCCGTGATGTCTCATAATCAAGTTGTAGAGAAAATATCTAAACCTAACATATTTTCCAAATCTATGGTCAAAATATATCATTAGGTGGAGGGCATATTCATGCAAGTGAATTTTAACATTTCTCGGTTGAAGGGGAATTTTTACTCCAATGGGGAACAATGTTGGGAAGGCCATTGAAAATAAACCTTTAGTGTTGTATTCATTAGTAGGAGAAGAGCTAATTTCAGGCCAAGATAAGATCTTATGCTCTTTTTCTTCAATTTGCAAGACATGTTTTATTGCTTGCAACTCTCATCTAGCATTTGGTAAGGAATAAATGATGAAAATTTTGAAGAGCCATAATTTTCTTCTTGACCAACAATTTTTGAGCTAGTTGATGGCATTAGATCTTCCTCTAAAACTTGGTCTATTGTATGCAAGAAATTGGACACATCAACAACAACATCAAGTGACATATTAAGAGCCTCAACATCAATCTCAACATCATTGTAGTATTTGTCATATTAAATTTTGTATTTCAATTTATCCATGACATGATGTTTATTAATATAAAAATCATAATTCTTTCCTTCAATGGTGGTCCTGTGAATGTTTGTGACCTCAAGGTCTTGCAGTCGATGCGGAAACAATTTTACTATGCTCAAGATATACTGAGGGAAGATTATTGTGTGAACACTATATTTAAATTGGCCTCCTCTAGCATGGGAGACTTGTAGAATTGGATTGACCCTAGCAATAAGCATTTCTTCAACCTATGTTAAATTTTTGAGTAGCAATGGTTGTGGGCCTGGGTCTATGCCATTTGTAGAGTTGAAGCAGTGGACACCCTTTTTAGAATAACACCTTACACATATGGTGACGTGTAGGTGTGGTTGTTGTATTTATCCTATGCTGCAAGTATTTTTTGCAGTGCTTCATGGATATTTCCTCTTTATGTTTCCTATAGTACAAATAGTTTTGTTGTTGTTTTTTACCCTTTTTAAATTTAGCAATTGATTGCACTATGCAACTTGAATGTGCTTGTATAGCCTACAAGTATACATACAAGCTCAAGCACATTAGGATATATGAATATACATGTATAAACATAGATATATTTAAAGTAGGAATTACACATAAACATATAATATATATATATATATATATTTGTGTGTGTGTGTGTGTCCATGTGTATATAAATATATATCTGTGAATGATTAGAAAAGAAATAGAATAGTTTGAACATTAGAATATATTAAATTGTAGTTGAATCTTGTTTGTTTCCTCAAAAAATATGTTTAGGGTTAGTATCTTTATTGGCCTCTATTTATTGTTTTAGTTATCTATATGCATCTTTGTCATTGGACACATTAACATAAGACCAATTGTAGATTATGAACATGTTGGATATAAAATTAGTTTCCTAGGTGATAAGGGTTATCATAAGTCTTATTCTTTATAATATCACTTACTATTTAGAACAACCCTTTCAACAACGAAATGTAAGTAATATAATTTCTCGCACATTTTGTAGCACACCAGTGTTAAAACCCTCCAATCTGCTATGGAAAGAAACAAGATGCAAATATCAAAAGGAATGAACAATAAATTAATCATTTATACAAAATACATATACATATACATATGCATACATGCATACATATACATACATATACATATACAAACATATACATTCATAAACATATACATATGCATATATACATATATACATACATACATATATATATATACATAGACATATATGCACATATACATACACATATACATACACATATACATACACATATACATATACATATATATACATATATAGATGTACATATACATGAAAGGGATCCTTTTATATATTTGAGTTCACTAATTGACAACTCTATTTCACAATAATAATAATAAAATATTAATGTATTGAAACACCCAATGGTAATCAGTAGACAACTTAGAAATATCAATTTATAAACATTCCACTTTTAATACTGTCAAAACAACACGATATACAACAAAATGAATAAAAATCCACTATTAATGTTGTGCAAAGATGAGGGATACATCAACAAGAATAAAAATGATAAATGTAAATTCATATACCCCTATATGTATCTCTCTGTCTTTGGGGCTGTAACACCCCTCCATTTTGGCACTTTTGTGCGGTAGTGTTTTTCTTTGTTTACGTTGTGACTTTGGAACTTGGTTACTTTTGACTGCTATCTGTTAAGCGATGCTTATGCAATACTTTAATGTGATGGTGATTTACTCTAATGTTATCTTTATGGCATGCTTTGGATTAGCTTAGAAAATATTTGATTTAATGACGTTTTATGCTTGTGATCACATTATTGATGTTAGATGCATCAGTTAGTGATATTGTATTTGTGAAGGGGACGGGATTGTACCACTCGCTTGTGAGCGCCCTACAATTCTGAGATTTCTTCTTCATGGTGTGTTTGATCATATTATATATATATGCATGTTCGATGTACTATTTGTTCACAAGTTGATAGGTACATGACATCGACTCCACCTGGTTCACAGGTTTGAGCATGTCCATTGACCAACAGAAATAGATTGCGAGATAGTAGCTAGGTTTCCCATGCCAGGTTGTCACCCTAGTCATAGTGTGTTGTTGGGTTGTTGTCAGGTTAGTTATTTTAATTGGGTCCATTTCACCTTAAGTATTTATTTAATTTCATATTATAAAGGTTATTAAATGGTGGGTGTAGTTAAAATGATGTTTAAATGTATCTTGTTGCAATGTTGAATTGTTATTTATTTTATTGATTAATTCGATTTAATTAATTAAATTAGATTCAATTTATTGATTAATTAGGTTAATGGGGTTAAATTAAATAAAGTAGTTGTTTTGGCACTATTGGATATTAAGAGTTAAATTAAAATTAAAATGAAAAAGTGTTTTAAATTTCACTTTTTGAAAATTATAGATTAAATTAATTCTTTGCAAACTTGGAATTTTTTTGTTTAAAAGAAATTTTCAAAAATGCATGAAATTTCAATTTGAAAGTAAAATTGTTTTAAATTTAAAAAATGGAAATATTCTCCAATTTTGCAATGAATTTAGTGGGTGGGATATTTTTAGAGGTTTGACCAAAATTGGAAAAATGCTATTTTGGAGCAATTGCTATTTCATTATTTTTTTTCAATTTGGAATTGGGGGAGAAAAAGATTGGTTGTGGCTTTGTTTTTGGATTTGGAAGAAGTTTTTGGATTTGGAAGAAGCGAAGTGGATTCCTTGGTTGAGTTGGAATTAAAAGATAGAATTTGAAAGCACCATCTTGGAGTTCTTCAAGCTTTGGAGGAAAAATTAGGTTCTTCTTTGTTTTTATTGTTTCATTTTGAAAAAAGTTTAAATCTTTGTTATGCTGTTTGGAAATCTTTGAAATGATGTTTAAATTCAATGGAAGCACATGTGAATTTGTTTCAAAACTAGCAATAGAAATGGAAAGATGCACAAAAGAAATTTCCATTATGGTTTGGAAATTAAGAGTTTATGTTTGCAAGTTCTTTGCTGGATATTTTGTTTATGTGAAGAAAACTTGCTCAATCTAACTGTAAAATGGAGATTTACATGTAAATTTACAAATATATATATATATAGATATATATTTTCAATATATATATATATATATATTTGCATACATATTTTATAAATATAATTTTTCTTTCTTAGTCTGGAAAATTTTCTATTCAAAAATTTTTACTGTCATTTTCTTATGAGAAACTCTTCCCAAGAACAGGGGAAGTTTTTTTTTTTTCTTTATGGAAATAAAATTTTACTTTGTTTGTGTGGTGGGGGAACCATCCCCACAGCCACCCAGCCAAGGGGAGGTGACTATGTGAGTCACACAGGCCGCCACCCCCTGTGGGAGGCGGGCTATGTGCCTCACACAGGCCACCGCCCTGGGGAGGCAGGGTAGCTTGCGTGCCCTATTTAGGGCTTGGGTTCTTTTTTCTTAAAAATTCTTTTTTTATATATATTTTTATTTATTTTATTATATATATTTTATATTATATATATTGTAATATATATATTATATATATTATAATATATAAATTATATATTATAATATGTATATATTATATATATATATATAATATAATTTAATTTAAATAAATGTTTTATTTTATTATTTCAATATATATATATATATATTTAGATAAGTACCACATTCGGGAGTGGCTCCCCTTATTAAAATCAAAACATTATTACATTTGAGTTACACAACCTTCTGTCTTACTTAAAAACCTATTTTAAACTACCTCCAGTGAGTAGATCCACTATAACCTTCACACTGACCTAGGCTGAAAATCTTCTCTTATTATCTCACGGAGATTATTCAGGATCTCACCTGTGTTGAATAACCTCTTTTGTCCTTCCAAACCAACCCCAAAGTTTTCTAACCAGTCTGTCGCTTTGTTCGACTCACGATACACATGAGTGATAGAGAAATCTTCCAATTCTGTAAGATACTATGCTATCAACTTCACCCACGTATCCAGTTTCCAGTTTTGAATAGCATACTTGTTAACGACGTTTACTGAGAAGGATGAATCTCCTTCTATATCTATAGTTTTGACACCCTTTAACAAACACAGCTAGAGCCCACTTGTCATAGCTTCTAACTCTGCTTCATTGTTAGTGGCCTTTCCTAGATTTTTCAACAAGGCCCACACACAAACACCTTGACTATCTCTTATTAAGCATCCAGCCCTGGCCAAACTCGAGTTCCCTTTTGCTACCCCATCATAATTCAACTTCCAACGTCCAGTAGCTGGGGGGCTCCAGTGTGCCTTTGATCTTTCCTTTGATTTAGAGGAAAATTCGATGAGTGGGGGCCTAAGATCCTTCCACCTCTTTTGCATTTCACTATCCCATAGAGAGAACTTTATTCTCTTTTTGTCTCTACTCTTCACGTTCACAACCTCACAAATAGCCTTCTCTAATTTTTTGATTAACAGTTCCGTTGACAATGACTAGTTGTTGAAAACTCTTCGATTCTGTTCCTTCCAAATATGCCATACAGTCAAAGATGGGGCTGCCACCCAAATATCTCCCAATAGATTGTCCTTCTTCCAGAGAGGCCAGCTTTTAAAAAATTCCAATAAGACATTCTGTCTTGGAGAGAACTAGCTGATAGATTGTATCAACCAATCCCATCAACCTGATGCAAAGCAGCAGTTTAAAACAAATGATTTACGGTTTCAGTTTCATTCTGACACAAGAGACAAATCGAAGGACCCTGAATCCCAAATTTCCCCAACTTGTCACTTGTTAAAATCCTGTTATGCAGAGCCATCCATAGGAAGGCTCCGGCTTTCAGAAGAATACCTCTCTTCTAGCAAAGACTAGTTGGCCAATATTTCCTACCTTCATGCACCTTTTGAATTTCACATCCCAATTTGACTGAATATTCACCCGATTTGGCACCGCACCAAATTATCTCATTTGTACCCTCTGACAAAACCACCCTTCTTTCTACCAAAATCCTCTTTAGATTCCTCTTATCATCCTCTGGAATTGCTTCAGATTCAAATTTACTCTAGTCCCATCCTTTTACTAGGCTTGAATCACTGCTACAAACATAACAAGCAACTAAGGAGCCATGCTAGTTCTTGATTTCCTCCCACCACCCTACTTCTTAAAATTCTACCTGCAATGGTTCCCAACCATTCCACGAGTCAGCCCAGAAATTAGCTTGTAAACCATTACCCAGGCGCCAGGTGAGATGGTCAGTAACAATGCGCCTACTTTCCCAAATAAAATGCCAAACTGCTGATCCACCTCCCGAGTTACCCATCGTTAGTATGCATTTAGGATCTTCTGAATCTAGATATTTCTTGCGAATGACCCTACACCATTGCTTTTCTAGATTCCTATAGATTTTCCAACTTAGTTTTCCTCCCAACGCCAAGTTCTGGGACACCATCTATCTCAAACCTGCTCCACCTACCTGTTTCGGTAAACATGTTGTCTCCCAATTTACCAAAGGAATCCTCCTTTTCTCCTTCGATCCCTCCCATAGGAATTTCTTTAAGAAACCTTCCAAGTTGTGAATCACTTTTGAAGTTGCTTAGAAGCAAGACATTACATAAATTGGGATGATAGAGAGCACCGATTTTATCATCAAGATCCTTCCTGCTATAGATAGCCATCTACTTTGCCAAACCACAGACTTGTTTCTACATTTCTCCAAAACATCTTCCCAATGAACCGACTTGCAAATCCCTTGGAAAAGGGGGGCCCCCAAATATTTGGAAGGTAGCTTGCCAACTGAGAAATCTAAAATTTTCAATATCCTTCTCTGCTCCACCCTCTTTCAGTTAAAGAAATAAATTTCCAATTTTTCTTTATTCATGACTTGACCAGAACATTCTACATATTTTTCTAACGCTCCTTTTATCACTGAAGCTTCCTTCACATTTGCTTCCCCTAACAGTGAAGTGTCATTTGCGAATTGGGCATGTGTCATATTTTCTATTCCTTCTGCCACTTTTATCCCCTTCTAGATTCCTATTTCCCTTAGTCTTTTAATGTAACTTCCCAAAGCCTCAACCATTACTACAAACAAAAAAGGGGAGATTGGGTCCCCTTGACGCAGGCTGTTCGTTGCAGCAGAAAAACCACATAAAGAACCGTTTATGCAAATGGAATAACAAGGACTAGATATACAACTGTTTATCATCTCTAGCCAGTTCTTTGAAAAACCAAACCTCCGCATTACAGATAACAAAAATTTCCAAAGAACTCTATCATAGGCTTTACTTATATCTAATTTTATAACCATACCTCTCACTTTCTTGGTGAGGATTGTGTGCAGCGTCTTTGTAGTTACAATGATGCTATTGATAATCTCCCTTCCAGGGATGAACCCATTCTTCTTTGGAGAAACCACCTTGACCAGGACCTTCTTCAACCTATTTGCAAGTGCCTTCGAAATAATTTTGTAAATTGAATTACACAGGGATATAGGTCTATAATCGGCAAAACTATTGCAAGCCTTTTTCTTTGGAATCACTACTATTACCGTGTTATTTATTTCTCTTACAAATTTCCTACTCCGATGAAAATTCTCCACCAGACTCCATATATCCTTACCCATAAAGCCCCAACACTGCTGGAAAAAGCTTGTTGTGAAGCCATTCGACCCTGGGGATTTCTCCAGGTGCAACTCGAACACTGCTTTATGCACTTCCTCTTCTGAGAATGGTTCTACTAAATACTTGTTGTCTACTTCATCTAGAAGCTAAGGGATATAGGAAATAAATTCTTCATCCTCCCTTCCTAGCCCACACCCCTCACCCAATATTGATTTAAAGAACTTCACCACTTCAAGTTCAATTTCTTCCCTTGTTTCAGCGATTGAGCCATCTGCACGCCTTATAGAATCCACCTTGTTCCTTGCCCACCGGCCTCTTGCTAAAGCATGAAAATTTTTTGTGCTGTTATTGCCTTCGCCAAGCCAAGTTTGTCTTACCTTATCACGCCAGAAGAGTTCCTCTCTCGCCAAAAAATTCTGCGTGTTTTTCTTTAAGAATCTTTTCTTCTGTGAATTCAACTTTAGACATCCTGTATTTTAGGATGTGGGTATTCAAATTTTCCAACTCCAATTCTACTACTTCTTTGTCTTTAAATATGTTCCCGAAGCAGACCTTATTCCACTCTTTGAATTTTTTCTTTATGTGTTTTAATCTCTTCACAAAACAATAACTCACTTTCCCAATTTGGGGATCACCCTCCTTCCACCACAACTCCAATTTTCCAATCAAACTACTATCATGTCACCACATTTATTGAAACTTAAAATAATTGTTTGACGGTCTCTCACTTAGATTTATCTCCAAAGCTACCAGAAAATGATCAAATACTGACATAGGCAGGATAGAAGACCTACAGATTAGTTCATCTACTTGCCACCCCTCCCCCAAGAAGAATCTATCTAAACGTTCCAATATATTCGTGAAGCCAAGTCTCCTATTCATCCATGTAAAAGACCCATTTTTTTGTATGCAATCCACTAGTGATAGACCTTCCACAAAGTCTCTGAAATCAACCATTACCTTAGTCGCTTTAGCACTACCACCAGTCTTCTCACTAAATTCAAGAATAGCGTTGAAATCCCCTCCCACTATCACGTTGGCACTTTCAATGTTTCCTATCTTCGAGGTAATTTTGTTCCACACTACCACTTTCTCCCTTGTTCCAATTGGACCATACACATTGAAAATAGGAAATTTGAAATTGCTCTGCCTACTTTTAACTTGTCCTAACATCCAGTTGCTTCTTTTTTCTAAAACCTCTATCTCCAAATGGTTGTCATACCAAAGAAGACCCAGACTACCAGCAGAACCTTCCACTTCTTAGAAGGATCCTTTCCAATTTTTACAAAACCTTAAAAAAATTTCCCCATCCCCTTCACTTATTTTCGTCTCTTGGAAAAGAATTATATCTGCTTTTAGATTTAGCAGATGGTGCTTTACTAGGTGCCTCTTGCCAGGGGTGTTGAGGCCCCTAACATTCCAAGTTAGAACCTTCATTGAACTCTAAGGGAGATCTTTGCTCCCTTGGATTTCAGAAAATCTTTAATGCTTAACAGGCCTTTCTCACTTGCCTCTTCTTCCCTTTTTTGTCTATTCAATTTTCTTCCTTTTCCTTTTTTTGATCTCCCCAAGATCTTTGCCATTGATTGACTTATGCATCTCATATTAATCTCCCCAAAATCATCAGCCTATAGGTATTCTTCCTCTGAGAAAAACCCCCAATCTTCCACATCAAAATCTCCTTCTTCCTCCAGAACCTCCTCCACTCGACCTTCCCCCCAAATTTTCATTTTCCCTTCCTCCTTTGTCGATGGCTCTCCCTCCCCTGGATCATTGATGGAAACATTCACTCAGCTTTCCATTTCCACTACCAACACTAGACCTCCACGGCTCTCTGAGTTTGATTCTTTCCACATTAAAAGAGGACAATTTTTCTCCCTCTGAAATGGTTGCTTAGCAGTTACCTTTTCTTGAGTTTTAGGATTAGCTTTTGGCCTCCATTCTTCCTTCGGCCTTTTCCATCTCCTACATTTCTCTTCTGAATGGTTCCTTCTCGTACATTTAAGGCAAAAAAGCCTTTCCTCCTCCACTTCCACAGGTTGGACCTAGACTTCATCTCCCGATTTCAACATAATTTTCTTTGGGATCCTTTTCACCGCGGCCACCCTAAGCCTTGCATAAATATGTGAATTCCCTTCAAATATTTCTTCATCCACTTCCATTAGGGTCCTGAGAGATCTACCTATTTTTTCTATGCTCTCCTTCACCCAAAATTCCATTAGCAGATTATACAAGCAGAGCCAAACAGGTTTATCATATGGGTCCAGTATCACTGGGTTAAAATTGGGACACCATTTTTGCATGTATATGGGAAAGTTATCTATCTTCCAGAGACCTCCTTGCAAAATTGCTTCCCTCTCTTCTGATGATAGAAAGACCACCACGAAGAACCCTTTTGGCAAAAATTTCACTATTTCAACTAATTTCCAATTTGCGTCCAACCAACCTTTTAGTTTCTTCCTGTCATATTTGGGGCTGATCAACCTACAAATAATTGCCAAATCACTTAGCATTTCAATATCCACTGCCACTTCCTTCGTTAGATCTATTATTTGATTTTCTTCTACCCCTCGCAGCCTTTTCCCTTCTCTGATCCCAAATTTACCGCTACCTTCACCATTCCCATCCTCCTACTCTCTTACCATTTTTTACAAGTTACCTCCTTAATATACATATTATATATATATGAAATACATATATAATATATATATGTTAAATAATAAGGTATTAATTTTAATTAATTGGATTATCATAATAAAAAAAATTATTTGGGATATATTCAAATGATGTTTAAATATTTAAAATAGAAATCTCTTTAAGATGCTTATTGTCACATAATTAGAGGCAAAAATGAATTTTAGATAATCAAATGTTTTATTTAAAAAGTTGATTTTTAATAATCAAATGATTTATTTAAAAGTGGATGTTGTAAGAAAATGACTTTATTTATAAATTGAGCAAATAGAATTAAATTATTAATTTTAAATTCCTTAATGTTGCCCAAGTGATTTGATTTACTTTTGAGTGTGCCAATATTGTTAATTATTTAATTGATTACATGCACTGTGTCATTGCTTGGCTTGGGTTTAGGAAACCCTAACAGTAGTATATTGAGTTGTCAGAAATGCTTTCTAAATCATGTTTTGTTCATTCTCGATGTTGGGAAAATGGGGTTAATTGTCTAGTAAGTCTTCCAGAGGAGTTCTCTAGGTTCAGATGTTTCTTGTAGTGGTTCAATTTGCAAATTGCCTTGGGAAATGTGTAGAGTTGTATCATGTTGTCTCATCCAGTTTTCACGAATGGGGTTGGTATGTGCCTCCTTTGGATTAGGAGATGGTTATGTGGTTTGTGCCTCCTTGGGAAGGAGTGGGGTTTGTATTTTGTTTTCCTCTAGTGTTTGGAGTGATTTTCCTTTACTTATTGCCTCCTTGGAATTGGAGAGGTCGTCTTATCTAGTTTACCCATTTTGTGGTTTTGTACCATGTGTGTTGTCAATAGGAGAGTGGCTCTTCATGGGGGTTCGACACATAAAGGGGTGCTAGGGTAACTCACCTAGGGTTTAATCAAGTGATAATTTAAAAGAATTAATGGGGAACTTTCACACTAATAAAGTTAATGAATGCCTTTCTCATGAAGCATGCATTTTTTAAGGCTCGAGATGAGACAAGACACATATTTTTGCATGAGGGTCCGGCGGCCGATAGAGGCAAGCCAAGGTAACCCAAGATGGGGGTCCGATAGCCTAGGAAGGATGAGCTAGGGTAACTCATAGCAATTTATGTATGACACTCTTCCTACGTCAGTAGTCAGTTAGTTATTGTGTGGTGTACAAATGATGTACTTGACCATTGTTCTCTGGAAGCATTGTAACCTTTGTGTTAAGTGATGTTGTACTTGTATCCTTTATAGTTCAGTTCTGATTTAGCCAGTGTCTAGTGGTAGATGGTCTTGTATAGGAATTCCTAGTAACTATCTCCTAGCACAAGGGGTGAGCCTTCGGGTATCACATGGTTGGGTGGAACATGCACCTTAATCCATTGGGTCATCTTCTTGTTCATGTGGGCAATATTTCCAGTTGGAGAACTCGTGGGTTCCAGTATCTTTCATGCTTTATTCATTTCAGTTAATATTGTAATTTTATTACCCTCATTGTTATCGAGGTGGAAGTTGTAATATGTAATCATACTTATTGGATTTATCTCATTCAGGGAATGAGTGTTGTAACCTTATTGCTATGTGATCATTATTAAAATCATGTGGTACTTCTTATTCTTTGATGTAAATTATCATGTATGGAATGTATGTGTTCTTATTTCTTTAAGTATTTAAATGTTATGGATTTAATTCATGTTTCTTGTTTGGGTTTAAGTAACTCAGTCTCGTAACCTTAGGGGATTGGTTGGCAATGGTTAGTGATCTTGCATGTTAATTTTTCTTTTAAAAAAAATAAAAAATTAGTTCGTTTGAGTAGTTAATTGCAACTTCCCCTAGGCTTGTGTAGCGGGGTTTTACATGGGCTACTTATATGTGTATCCATGAAGTATTTTATTATTTCTATATATGTGAATTTATGCAGTTTTTTATTTTTCTATGTAATGGAAACGATGATATGGTACAATAGTCTATCCAAAATCCGTATAACATCACGTGCTTAATTGGAAATTTGGCCTACATTTCTTGGTATTCAATATTACGGATAAAACATTTATGCAAAATACCCATGTAAAACAACTTATAGATTCCACAACACAACAGTTTGGTGTACATATATGCATTGAATTTCCCCTTTCTCAATTTTTTTTTAAACACACACATATAAGAAAATATATCTATCCATATCATGTACATATCTATATATCTATTTATATACACATTAATATATCTAAACACATGTGTATAGCATATTTGTTTGTCACTATCTAACTCATGCGCTTAAAATTTATGAAGGCAAGAAACATCCAAATTGATTTTCCCCTCAATTAAGTAGATGGGAAGGCTAAAAATTCAAATCTTTTTGGTTGCTTATAGCATATTTTCTTCTCCATAGTTTGGAATTAGTATAAGCAACTAAAGGGTTGAATTTGAAGCCTTCTTAGCCAATCAACTGAGGGAAAATCTAGTCTAGATGCTTACTTGCATTATCAAATGGGCCACAGGGCTCTTGGTTTGTATATATGGATATATATGTCTGCATACATGTATATTTTTAAATACAGAACAAATAATTCAATATATATATACACCAATTGTAGTGCAATGGCACAATAGGAACTAAATGCAATATTCAATGTTGTAGTGGGGAAAGTATACTACTAAATATGCAAGAAAATATATTGATTCAGTTGCATTCTCAAAAGAGCCATTATGGAATTATGAATATGTTACATATACTACATGATTAAATGTTTCCTTCTCAACAAATAGAAACTTCAAACAAATAGCTTGTTAGCTAAAGATATAAAGTTGAATAGATAAAAGAACTATTACAAGAACACCTAAAAGCCACCAAACTAATTTTCCCTCCATGCCTATAAAAAAATCTTTTCAACTTTCCAAATCAATTATGCAAGCCCAACTCTTTATGATGATACTTATTTTCTTTAGGTTTCCCTCGTGGTGTTGTTTGGTTTTGTGACCGTTGCCAAATGCAAATCAAGGAATGTAACTATCACTATCTTTTACAATTAAAGTTGGAAAACCATTCAATGAGATGTTACATAGATTGATTGTGTTGTGCGAATATGTTTTATGATATTCCTTCCTCCTATTTCAAAGCTCTATTTAATGTTGGTTTTTGATATTCTCTCATTTTCTATGGTTCTTTAGTGTTTTCCTAATAGTTCTTTTCAAATTTTCCTATTTCTCTATAATACTTAGTGCCAAATAATGGATCTAAAATTTAGAATATATGTATGTATATATGTAACCATTCAAATAGCCTTTGGTGTATTTCCTTTGGTGAAGTTGCCACTAGTTTGCAACAAATTGCAGCAAAAGGCATACATACATGTTGCAGGATAGCTCTAAGTTTACAACAGATCCTCTTGTTGTTATTAAAGGCCTTGTTTGTAAAACTTGTCTTGTATGAATATGTTTAGTGTTGGTTTCCAATGATTTGTGATTTTTTAGGTTATGACAATAATTATAAGATGTGATCCTAAATCTTTTTTTATGTAAAAAAGACCTCGCCCATTTCTTTAAACTTATAGACAAATAACAAAATCTGAAACATATTGATACAAGATTCAACCTACAACCTTTGTTGGTAAATATTGAAGACAAATAGAGAATTCTATAAAAGGTATCAGACCTTATGAATAAAATTAGATAGAAGAATCTCTACCTATAATTCTATCACTATCTAGACAAGGTGTAACATCAATTTCTATGTAAAAATTGGTTTATCAATTGAAAATTCAAGCTACATTATTTCCCACTAAATATTATAGAAAAAATAGGGAAATTGTAAAATAACTATTAAAAAGAACACTTAAAAATCATAGCTAAATCATAGATGACCAGAAACCCACACTAAACATATTCATAGAAGGAAAGCAGGGTTTGTAAGACTTGGTTTGCCAATTCAAATTTCAAACTACATTCTTTGGCACCTAACCCATATTAAACAGAACTCATAAATCCAATGAGCACCAATAATTTGCACAACCTACCTATAATGGCACAGGCTTAATCAGAAATTTGAGCTACATATCCTAGCACTAAACTTTGTAGACAAACACAAAATTTGTAAAAGAGCTATTGCATGACAAATCCTCTTCATGATCAATCCAATTGAGAACCTATCAAAAACTTCAAACATATAAATTGAATAGATAAAAAATATATTAGAAATAATAATACTTATTAGCCACCAAACTAATTTTATATCCAACATGTTCATAATTTACAATTGGTCCTATGTCAATGCATCCAATAGCACAGATGCAAACAGATAACCAAAACAATAAATGGGAAATAATAAAAATACTAACCCTAACCATATTTATTGAGAAAAGAAATAAAATTCAACTATAGTTGCTCCTATGGTAATGAGTATAAGCCAAAGATGGATAGAGATAAACTCACTCGCATCCCAAGCAAGGGCCTGTCCAAAAATATGCATATTATGCGAAAGGTGGATAGTGGGAAAAAGAATATCATGCAACATATTGGTACAAGACAAGTAGTCTATGTAACAGCTGTAAGAGCTAGTAGGTTGATACTTAAGATTCAAATGTATGTCATTCTCCAGTGTTTTCCTTATAGTTCTTTTACAATTTGTCTATTTGTCTATAATATTTAATGCCAATTAATGCAGCTCAAATTTACAATATATGCATGTATATATGTATATATATGTGTACATATATGTATATAATATATATATAGACACATACATATAAATAAATATATATATATACATACATACATATAGATACACACACACACACACACACACACACACACACACACACACACACACACACACATACATACACACACACACATACATATGTAGACACATAAATATAATTTTGTGGATCTTTGCTGCTATATACATTTTGTACAATTAGGCCCTTGGTATCTTTCTAATTGATCTAACTTCAAATACTTACAAAAATGATGGTATACATTGTGAGTGGCTACATAATTTATTCCTATCTTTGCATATATACATTTGCACATTCATTATATATATACATACATATAGATACATACACACACACACACATACATATGTAGACACATATAAAATATAATTTTGTGGATCTTTGCTGCTATATACATTTTGTACAATTAGGCCCTTCGTATCTTTCTAATTGATCTAACTTCAAATACTTAAAAAAATGATGGTATACATTGTGAGTGGCTACATAATTTATTCCTATCTTTGCATATATACATTTGCACATTGATTCAGCTGCCATGGTTTTGATTTCACTTTGGTGGCCATAATCTTTGTAGCCTCATAACAAATAGAGTAATTGTATAAAATGAGGTGACTTGTATATATATACACATACATACATGCATGTATATATATATGTATGCACACACACATATACATATGCGCACACACACATACACACACACACATATATATAGCTACATTAGTGTTTTTGATAAGGAAAAGTATGTTTTGATGGGACCCAAAACCCAATACATGGTGAAGATGCTGCATGAAAAATAATCAACAAACCAAACCATAGCCCCACAACAGCAACCTACATGTTACAACAAATAGGTTTTGAAGGGACCTCAAACCCTAAGCCAAGATTTTTCAAAGATTTAGAACCCATAGGTTTTGAACAGACCTTAAACCCTTTACAACTAGGTTTTGGAGGGGACCTTGAACCTAACAACTTAGTCATGACAATAGCCATCATATTCCTATGATGCACCATAACTACTAGACCCAAACTCCCACCTCAATAGGGAAGTTGGAGCAAAAACCAAAGCACTAAAACCCATCAACCACCATATAGCTCCAACTAGTTAGAACAACCAACCCAATCTCCTCAAATGGAGAGGGCTCCCCTCTAATGGAGAGGAAGCAATCAAAACCCTTACCGCCAAATCCACCACTCACTTGTACCCTCAATTTCCACCTCAATAGAAACGTGAAGAAAGGAGTTTCCACCATATAGCTACATTAGTGTTATTATAATACCTCTTTTACAATTTCTCTATTTCACTATAATATTTAGTGTGAGGTGATGTAGCTCAGATTTTCAATGAATTTTTTGGGGTTATACTCTTTTTACATGGGTGTTTTGCATAGTTGATGTATTTATTGTTAATGTCTTCTTGTTATATGTTTAGATATACATATGTACACATATTTATACATACATACATACATGTATATATATATATATGTACACACACATATATATACATACATACATACATACATGTGTATATATACATATATACACATACACATACATACATACATAGGTGTTTTGCATAGATGATTAATTTATTGTCAATGTCTTTATGTTAAATGTATGTATGTATATATACATACATACATACATACATACATACATACATACATACATGTATATATACATATGTACACACACACACATATATATAGCTACATTAGTTTTATTCTAATGCCTCTTTTACAATTTCTCTATTTCTCTATAATATTTTGTGTGAGGTGATCTAGCTCGAATTTTCAATGCAGTTTGTGGGGTTATAGTCTTTTTTACATGGGTGTTTTGCATAGATGATTAATTTATTGTTAATGTCTTCTTGTTATATGTTTTCTTCTGTGAGATTAAACTCATTTTGGAGACTTCAAAGAGATTATCTCTCTATGTGGGTGCATGAATTACAGTTAAATCTTCTTTCTCCTGCTAGAATTGTAAAAGAGCTATTACAAAATAAAAAACACTTTGCATATCTATATATGTATAATCACCTCTATGTTAATCTTCAATTTCTCCTATGTTAATGGATCTAATGAGAAAGATACACACAGGAAACTAAAATAGTAAACTAAGTGCAAGAAAATTAATAACCCTAAGCATACTTTTTGATGAATGAAACATGATTTAACTAGAATTTATCCTATGAGAACGTGCAAAATGCATATAGCACCATAGGATTAATTGGAAATTTGAGCTACATTGTTTGGCATTTAATATTATGGACAAAAAATTTATGCAAAATACCCATGTAAATCAAATTTTAGACTTCACACAGCACAACAGTTTCAAAACCCTCAAATTTGGTATAGAACGAACCCAAGGATGACTATTCTTACAATAGGCTCATATGCAAGAAAAACCACATTGGATCTTTAGACAATGCAACTCAACCAATGCACTTTCTTGCCTTACAAAGGAAAAAACAACGACAATTAATAGTTTGTTATAGGAAGCTTTGAATAGATGACTAAAAAAGAGTATCATGAAACATATTGGTAGAAGGAAAGCAATCTATGTAATAGTTGTAAGAGGTATTATG
Source organism: Sequoia sempervirens (assembly GCA_007258455.2). Taxonomy (NCBI): domain Eukaryota; kingdom Viridiplantae; phylum Streptophyta; class Pinopsida; order Cupressales; family Cupressaceae; genus Sequoia; species Sequoia sempervirens. Next base: position 442,700,784 of record VDFB02281492.1, read on the forward strand.
ATGATACTTAAGAATTAGATGTATATAGTTCTCTAGTGTTTTCCTAATAGTTCTTTTACAATTTGCACAAACAATAAACCAAGAACCAGAAAACTACAAACCTTGGCCATTATTTTTGATGAAACAAAGAATATTTAACTACAATTTCTTCATCCATACAAAACCATAACAACAGACATCCATGGAAAATGACTTATAGATTCTAGAGAAAAACAATTTTAACATAAATAATAAATAAACCATTTATGCAAAGCACTCAAGTAAAATGACCTATAGATTGTACAAAATGAGAGTTTTAAAACCCTCCAATCTTCCATAAAATGGAGCTCAATAGACTTCCTCACACATTACGTCTGGTATCAAACAAACCAACAAACTGTGGATAATGATTTTTAGAATAGTCCACTATGAAAGCAACACCACAATGACTCTTTTGATAATGCAACTTAATCAATAGACTTCCTCACACATTACATAGAAAATGTAACCTACATTGTCTAGAATTAAATATTAGAGACAAAGAGACAAATTGTAAAACAACTATTACACAACAAATCATATTCATGGCTCGATTGAAAAAAATCCCATCAAAAACTTCAAATAAATAACAAACCCTCTGTATATCCATATATATACAATAACTCCTATGTTAATCTGCAATTGGGTAATAAAATTACCAACTGTTACCATATTTTTTTATGCAAGAACCTAGATTTAACTACAATTGCTCCTATGGTAATAGGTATAAGGCTAAAGATGCACATAAATAACTACAAACAATAAAGCAGGTATGAAAAAACTACAAACCCTACCCATATTTTTTATGAAACAAAAAAGATTCAACTAAAATTTCTCCATCCACACACAACCATAGCACCATACATCCATGTAGAATGGCTTTGGATAATAACAGTTTTATCATAAACAATTAAGAAACAATTTATACAAAACACCCATAAAAATGACTTATAGATTGTAGAAAATGACAGTTTTAAAACCCTCCAGTCTACCACAAAAAGTAGTGGAAAATGACTATTTTTACAGTCATCTCCTATGAAATAAACAAGGGAACCTCAGGCGACAATTTTTACAATAGTCCGCTATCAAACCAACACCACAATGGCTCTTTCAACAATGCAACTTAATCAATAGACTTCCTCACACATTATGCAACACATCAGCATTGAAACCCTTAAACCTACTATCAAAACAAATAATAAGTAGAGAATGAAAGACAAACAATAAATTAATCATTTATGCAAAATACACATGCAAGATGACTTACAGATTCTGCAACCCAAAGTTTTAAAACTGTTCGAGTCCAACATTCAATATTACATTTACTTCATTTGTCGCCAACATTCAATATTACATTTACTTCATTTGTCGCCATCGTGTAACGACAGGATAAATTGGGGCTCGTGCCAAGAAATGCTTACCATTCACCTTCCCCGTATCCAGGACAACATTCTCCACCACCACCAACCCGCGTAATTACCAATGTCCATGTTGCCACAAAAAAAATGGTTACCTCCCTGCGGCCAGGAGACACTGACGCTGAAAAATCTAATTCACTACTCAGCTGATTAAAATATAAGAATATATAAAAATTAAATCAATTAAATTAAAAAATTAAAAAAATAAAAATAAAATTAAACAATGTATTTTATGGTGTTGTTTTTAGATACAAAAATTGATTTATGATAAATTACTTTTGATTGGAACAATTTGTGGTGATTAACATCTTTTAAATTAAAATTTAGGTATAAAAGAAAGAAGTTATCAAGTATATCAATAAATAAATATATATTAGTTGTCTCATTGTCATTTCCTAATACTTGTAGTAGAATTAGTTACATAATATTATAACTCCTACAAATATTTATGTTGAGACATAGAAAATAATTTGCTATATAGCTATTCATGTGTCATTATTTTTTAGGGTTGTAATTCGTACAAATGCTTATATCCAAACTCACACAATAGTTGACTACCTAAATTTTCAAGTTTTATTATTTTTTAGATTGGACTTAGGTTGGAACTCATTAAACATTTGACTAGATAAATATTCATATCCATTACTTTTTAGGGTTGTAATCTTTATAGATATCTATGTTGGAACTTACAAAATATTTGAATGATGATTCACATGCTCTTAATTTTTAGGGTTGTAATATTTACAAATACTTATGTTGGAAGTCATGAATAATTTACTACCTAATGGTTCACATGCTATTAGTTCACATACTATTAGTTTTTAGGGTTGTAATCTTCACAAATTGATTCACATGTCATTATTTTTTTGAGTTGTAATCTTTACAAATACTTATGATAGAACTCACAAATAATTGACTAAATTATAATTCACATTATATTACTATAAATCAATGCACTGCATTTATTATAAACATTATATCATAAACTCTGAATGGTGTACTCACTGAATGTTTCTAGATACAAATCCTTGAACTCTTCCAATCCAAACTTGCCAAGTTATATCAGGAAGATCATATAGCTTTTCATTATGTCAATGCTAACATTTCTATCCATTAATTACTATCAATGAAATGTAATTTCACATTGGTTTAAAGAGCATAAGTCTTACTTAATAAAAAGAGTGTGATTTCAGAAGAGTGTACTTTCAGATGAACAATATGAATAAGTATAAGCTTAAAATGTATTATTTAAATCTAACATATAAATTCATTTAAGTAAATTAAATCTTACCGAAAAAGAGAATATGATTTCAAATAAACAATCTAAACAAATCACAGCTTTATTTAAAACCATCATCTAAGTAAATTAAATCGAAACCTTGTCACTCCCTCGCAAAGCTAGTACTACCCCTGCACGATTAACACCTAATAAGGTCAGTAGGAGCATGTAATGATAAATCCGATAAAATCTTAATTAAAAACTACACACTGGCATATTTCCACATGTAACTAATTGTGATCTATTATAAATTGTGTTTTCAAATTAAGTCATTTTGAATGATAAACAGAATCACCTCCCTCAATTAAAAAGAATCATGATAGAGTCACTGAAGCTATTATCAACCTACACAGCCCCCTACATATGTGCCTAACCTATATGGATGCATACATGGCAAGAAAACCAAATACCTCCTTATAAAACGAATGTATTCTTGCCTCGGAACCATTTCTTTTAACTCTTTCATAGTTGCTAATCTATATTTTTAGCCGATAGGCTATTCTGGGTGGGGAATCCCACCGGATTTGTCTGATGTCCGATTTTCCGGTGTCGGTTTGTAGGTGCTCCAATATCTGTTTGGTGCACATTCATTTCAACCACGGACGATGGGAGTGAGGCCCCTGTACTGTGCACGGTGGGGTAGGTATGGCAGGGATGGTCGAAGGGCATGGCACCCCTGTCCACGGACCACGTAATACTGGCTTCGTCTGCTGTCCGATGCCCTGAATTTTCTTGGCATTCTTCGAGGCGGGATGAAATGGGCAACATCTCTGCTGCTTGTCACGCCTTTCCTCGTGCACTACATCCAGAGGGTCCTTATCTACCCTCTAATCCGCCTCCCCTCCTCTACAAAGCTCGTTCCTGTAACCATCGTAGCCCTTGCTTTCTTCTTCAACTACTACAACACCTTCCTGCAAGTACACTGGATCTCTCATTACGGGAACTACACCGCCGCCTGGCTCTGGAGCCCAACCTTTATATTAGGACTAGGCATCTTCATTGCTGGAATGTATACCAACAGCTGGGCTGATTCCATTTTTGTTATCTTTGAGGAAGAGTAAGGAAGGGGATGGGAGCTACCAGATACCCAGAGGAGGGCACTATGAATATGTGAGTCGCCCTAATTATTTTGGGGAGATTGAGAGCTTCAGACCAAACTAGCTAGGCTGAGGAAATGCACATGGTCCGACTAGGAGAAGTCAGACTCCCTAAACAGGAAGGAGAGAAACCGATGTGACCACGGTGATGCTTGGAATCCACCTGAGAGAGGCCAAGTTGAGACGTATGCTTGGAGAGAACATTGATTCGTAGCAGAAGGGGAACACCTGGACCGAGGAGGAGAGCCCAAACTAACCGCGCAAGAAACAGAGCCTGGCAATGAAGTAAAATCCCGAACAGAGTGTAGAGGAGTGTTGAGGCGCGGCCCCAAAATCTACTTGCCAGGGGAGTTGAGAGGCAGAAGAGGAGAGGAGGAGGGAGTCGATACAGAAGGTAAGTCGTTGTTATGATTGTTTAATTTAGATCTCTTCTTTTCTGTACAGTTTAGATCTGGTGCAAATTCGTTGGGGACAAAATGGTGTGGAAAAGTTATCATTTTGATTTTTTTTTGGCAAATTGCAGGTTTATTAATGTAAAAGAAATTGCACTATAGCAGAGTATGAAATATACAAATTGCTAATATTATTGGGCTAAAATATTATTTTTTTCACTCTACCTACTTCCAATGCCCATATTTACACAGTAATTAAATTGATTTAGTTACAAATTAGTTATTATTTATTATAACCAACAATTAATCTTTAATAAAGTAAATATTGCTTAGTCTCCCAATAACAATATTATCATTTAATAGATGAATAATTATATTCATTGTTATTTAAATCAACACATTAATAATAAGTTAATTTTATTATAGTAGAATTAACTTAAATACCTACAAAAGATATATTCTTTTTTTATTTATTTTTTAAATAATCTTAACACTATTCACATTGATATAATTCCAACATACTTAATGGTGATGGAGTGTAATTATGATAAAAAAAAGTTAGGCCAGCCTTAAACTTTTATCCACCAACTTGGGTGATGTGCAACACCTACAATTATTTTACTTATAGCAAAAATGTCTTTTTTTTTAATATCAGTATTAAAATTGGATATAATTTTAAGATCTTTTTTTATTTCAATAGTATAATTTGATATTACCTTCTATATTAATATTTGTTTTTTATTAATATCACATTTTACTTAAATTCTTATTATTGTGCTATAATATCAATAACTCCAAAATATCTATATCTTCACCTTACAATAATTTTATCCAACAGTACCAATATTACCTTTAAATCACAATTGAACTACAATCTCTCTTCTTGATAAGTGAAATTGCATAATGTTATTTTATCTATTTATTTATTTTATTCTACTTTCTAGAAGAATGTTACGAATGTAAAACACACTAACTCTCAATTTTAATTCCATACAATGAATAACATTACCTTGAGTAATTTTCTAAAATATTAATTCCTATATAATTATTCAAATATAGCTATGCAATGTTAATATTCTAGTAGAGGGCATACTAGATTACCATTTCAATAGTAATTTTAAATGGATCATCCTTATACTTGCTGGAATAGATAGCATTAAATTACTAATATATATATATATATATATATATATATATTAGCTATTATCTCAAGTTATAATGGATTTATTATAATTGTGATGATAATTGTTTATAAACATTTTTAATATTGTTGTATTTAAGTTTGTCTTTTAATTTTGATTTTACGAATAATTGTCATAATATTTGAAAACAAAATAAGTTATATTAGATATAATTTAATTGATATCATGAAAATAATGTTTGAGTAAATAATTAAATAAATTAGAAATATTCTTAGAAAGTTTTAAAGTAGAACAAAACAAATTAAATTAGAGTGAAATACATCTATGCCTATAATTAAAATTGCTTTGTATTTAAGTTTTTTAACTAAATTTGATTATTATTGAAATTGTCATAATCATAGAAGACAATATATTATATCATAGTCAACTATGAATACATGTTCGCACTTTTTTTTTTTTAAGCACGCAAAGCAAGTAGTTCATGTTAGTGTTTATTTTCTGTATTTTTCTAACTTTAAAACCTTCTTTGTGTTTATTTTTTGGTTTCATTGGTGTTCATTTATCACCTATGTAGGGACCACACCATCATCTGCTTTAGCTACAATGTATGGTGAAGGCTCTTAGGGTGCTTATGAAAATATACACAGCTGTTGTTTTATATTAACTATGCCATGTTTCACTTATACTACATTTGTGACAATTACACTAAATCTAAATAATTGTAATAGTATGTATGTCCCTTTGCATGTATAGATATGTAAATCAAACATTGCTAGCTTCATTGGTGTCACATTGATGTTATGTCCACTTGTTTTAGTACCTTTACTATGCACTTATTATTAATTTACCTTGACATTTATAGACCCACAAATGGCAGAATCTTCCATAGGAGATAACGAAGTTGGCCCCCACGTATTAGAGATTAGAAAAAAACAAACCCGAGAAAGAGATCAAGCTTACTATGCTCACCACAGAGAAGAGATAACTACTCGAAGGCGACAAAAAAGATTGCAACACAGTCAAGCTAGCCCCCAACATACAAAATCCCAAAGGCTACAACATTGTAAGAGAAATTGAGATTACTATGTTCATCATAAAGAGGAGATAAATGCAAAAAAGTGCATTAGATATTTACAAAAAAAACAATGGCAATATCAACATATACAAGCACAACAATACACAGAACATGGAACATCATTCAACAACAATGCTTACTTCATGATATCAATGAAAATATTCTGACAAAGAATAGATGCACTTTCCACCCGGAAAACATGTGCTATATGCAAGGAATGTTATCCAGGCATGCTTCTCCATTCATCAAATACTAATGCTACTTGTAAAAGGTGTTTCGCTGAGAGAGGCGTACCTTGGTTCTCTACATGCAACAACATGGACCCAGGAGAACAACTTGTTTTGTTGAAAAGACTAACCCAAGTGGAGGAAATGCTCATTGCCAGAGTCAACCCAATACTACAAGTAACCCACACTCTTCGAGGCCCGTATAAATATAGTGGTCACACGATTAGCTTCCGACAAGATATAAAGAACATTGAAAAAGTTCTCCCATGAAGAATACAAGACTTGGATGTACTCATAGTTCAGAGGTTGCATATAGAGGGGCATTATTATGATTCCTATGTAAGTCAAAGTCATATTAGAGATGCATTGCAATACAAAGTCAAATATGACCCATACTATAATGATGTTGCTATAAGTTTTGACTAGTTAGCACAAATTCCTGAACCAAAAACAAATATATCAAACATGCTCCATACCATTGAAACTAGCGAAGACATAGTGGTTCCAAATAATGAAATTGACTATGATGGAGATGATATTGAAAATACCACAATAAACACATCATCATTTATGGCTAGATTTCCAAACAGATGTCATGAATTAGAAATTATTAAGAAAACACCGGGCCTTGACGACAACACAAACAACATTATCAATTGGCCTGAAATAAACTCATCCCTAATAAATGAATACAATACTAAGGGGTTGCTCGATATGTCATTTCCTACACTCTTTCCAAATGGAGTTGCACTACAAATGCAACCAAAAATTAGGGAAGTGCACATGCATGAGTATGTACTCCACTTGATGAGGTTTCATGACTAAAGATTTGGAAGGCATCCAAGGTTTCGATATTTCATGTTTAATCTTATGATACGACATCGTAGCCAAGGCATTGTAGTGGTTTTCATTAAAAAAAATGTAGAAGAAAACATACCAACCACTATTGAAAACCTCTGTGCACACTTGAAAAATCTCCCTGACACACAATTAGCTATAGAGCTCATGCACTTTGGATCTTCAATGCGGGGCACAAGACCATATTGGAACAAGTTTTGTGCTGAACTAACAAATATGATCAACCAAATAGGGTCTCCCACTCTAGTCTTCACATTAAGTGTAGTAGACACAAAGTGGTTAGATCTACAGTGTTTTCTCTCAAATGACATAGCAATGGAAATGCAAAAAAATAAAAAATGCTTAGATAATGTAATAAATAACCCCCACACCACACCATTATACTTGCATCAATGGTTCACAGTGTTCCGCGAGGAAGTCATTGAGAAAATCCTTGGTGCAAAAGACTACTAGTATAGATATGAATGGCAACATCAGGGCACTGTACATGTACATGGATTCCTTTGGCTCGAAAATGCACCAGACATGGATAAACTTGATTGGGAGAACAATGCAGCAATTGAAAAAGCAAGAACATGTTTTGATAAGTATGTCAGTGCTTGGAATCCTCACGATGCAGCATGCAAAAACAACACATTTTATCGATCTCTGCTCGATGATCCATGCTTGCTAGACACAACTAGGATATTTGATACAAACCCCTCTCATGACTATGAAGAGATAATCAACCATGTCCAAAGGCACACAAAATGTAGAGAGGGAACATGCGTATGCAAAAAGGGGAAAAAAATAGAGTGTTGATACAAAGTTCCATGGAAAGAACAGATTATATCTACCTTATCATGTGACAACAATGGGAAAAAATAATATGAACCTGCAAGGAATGATGATAGGCTAAACATACACAATCCAAAAATGATTTCAATATGGAGAGCCAACATAGATTTCCAGCCAGTCATCTCATGAGCACTTGTACTGAAATACATTGCCAAATATGCATCAAAAGCAGAGAAAGCATCTGAGACTTGTATTGATATGTTAACAAGAATATCCATAGCCCAAAAAATAGATGACTTGGCCCTCACAGCATATCAAAAATTCATGTCAGAGATTGTGGTAGAGCGTGATATAGGAGCACAAGAAACATGCCATATGCTTCAAAAATTGCCACTTGTTCTATGTAATCGACCTTTTACATCTTTGAATGTTGGACGGAAAATGTTCCAGTGAATAACAAGAAGAACAAATGAAAGACACCTCCAACCTACCTACCTTCATTCCTACATTAATCAGCCTCTAGAATTAGAGACAATAAACCTACTTGAATCTGCACGATCTTTCTCCTATTCTGTAGGTTGCAAGGGATGCAAGTGGAAAGAAAGAAAGGTAAAAGCGATTTTCAATGTTTTCCCAAAGTTCTACAACATCTCGGAGGATGACTCAGATCAATTTGAAACATTCTGCTGGAGCAAGTTACTATTGTACAAACATTTCCGTAGCTTAGAAATAGACATAGGAATTACTAAGGATACAATAATTGCAAACTGGAAGCAAATGAGTGCATCCAAATATGATGTATGGCATGTCACTCACACCTCCCAATTAGAAGGAAGCATCGAGGATGAAGAATCAGACAACAAAATTGAAATGGACATAAGGGACACAATAGAAATGAATGAATGGGAATTATTTTCACAAATGGGGCCCTCAAACAATGTCATCCTAAATGAACTTGAGATGCTTGGTAGGCATGAGTTTGATCACAACAACATATGGGATCAACTTGCAGTGCCGCAAGATCTTCAAGAAACTGCCACACAGTTCATAAACATAAAAAAAAATGCAACCAGGAAGAGCATGTTTGAGGGAAGTATGATGTCCCAAACTATACATTATCACTGAAACAAGAACTAGCACTCAACCATATTATCAACCACAACAAACATCACACAAATAAACCATTCGACATGATCGTTCAAGGAACAACAGGTACAGGGAAATCCTACTTGATTGCTCACATAAGAAAAGCACTCGACAGTAATACACTGCAATAAAGGAGCCAGCTGCTCACATTAGTGCCTACAGGGGTTGTTGCATTTAATATACATGCATCAACTATACATTCAACGCTCTAGATTCCTATCAAAGAAATGCACCCATTGAAGGGCCAAGCGTTAACAATATTTCAAGAAGAGATGAAACACATAAGATATTTGTTGATTGATGAGATGAGCTTCATAGGGCCAAAATTACTATTGAAAATAGATGTGAGGCTACGTGAGGCCTTCCCACACCAACAACATCTATACTTCAGTGGGGTGTCGATGATACTGATTGGTGACCTTGCGCAACTACCACCTATAATGGAAAAACCTATTTACACATCACACTCAAATGCAAAAACACTGTGGGACTAGTTCACGACTGTTGTCACCTTAGAAACAGTATTTTGTCAACAAGGCAAGACTCCATCACAAAGAAAATTTTGTCAAATGTTGCAAAACATATGAAATCTAGAAGCAACAGAAGAGGATTGGCACCTTCTAATGACATGCACAAACAAGCAGCTCACCTCCAGTGAAAAAGAACAATTTGACAATTCAATGTACTTGTTTGCTACCAATGATTTAGTTAGACTACACAATAGAAGAATGTTAAAATTGTTGAGCCGTCCAATTGCAATAAGTACTACAACAAGCACCAGGACTGGAGCAGACAATGCAACTACTAATGAACAACTTGAAAAACAAGTATTGCTTTGTAGAGGGCAATGCATCATGCTCACAACTAACATATGGACACAAGCAGGACTTGTAAATGGAGCTCTAGATGAAGTTGTTGAGATTGTTTATAGCCCTGGTTCCAAACCACCAGATGTTCCACAATACATTGTTGCAAGGATCGATAATTATAACGGGCCACCATGAAATGAAGCTGACCGCAAAAGCGTACCGATAATACCTGTATCATTGGGCAGTCGAAGGAAAATTCCACTCACAATGGCATGGGCTATAACCATACACAAATCCCAAGGCCTTACACTACAAAAAGCAATGATCAACATTGGGAAAATAGAAAGGCAAGGACTAACATTTACAGCTATATCCAAAGTGAAATCATTGAACGACCTTCGTATTCAACCAATGTTGTCCTTTGAGAGATACTCTAAAATGCAAAACAATCCATCCACGATTATGAGGAAAGAAGAGGAAGCTCGATTACAAAAACTATCTCTAAAAAGTGAAGGTACACAACTCTTATCCCTTTCTCCCTCGCATCTCTCCCAATTATTGGCAAATCATCAATTCCACTTTTACAAATTTCTCTTTTGCAGATATCTGCTACAAACCATGAAAAAATCAAGCATAAAGCATACATATCAATGAAAGGCATCGACATCATCAACAACTTCAACATATTCAACTTCTTATGGTAATTTTGTTCATACATTGGCAAAAATATTTTCTAATAATAGTAGTTCTATAAATTGAATACGTAGAAACCATTATACAAGTGAAAAAAAATCACCACATCTAACCATTCCATTGTTTTTGTTCTATAGGGCTTGAAGACAAATGGCATATACCATAGAACCTCATCGTCAACCACCAACAATTGTATTATACATAACCAATCTCTGGAGTTTGTGATTTTGATGTGTCATAAAATAGTTTTTGTATTATACAAATATTTCCTCGCAACATACACTTTCTAATTATGTTACATTCGGTCACAAGGTATATCATTAACCAACAACAACTTAACTTGGTCCAATCGACCTTCTAAGTTATAGGCCTTCTTTCATTGTACAAAATATATTATGTTGTAAAACCATTTTGCAAAGCATTTGAGTTAAATTAAGTTCCGTTTGTTCATATCCAAATGTTCTCGCATCCCATGGCCAATTGAATTTTCCTATAAATTGTTACTCTTACGAAAAGCAATTTACATTTTCTTGCAATTCCCCCCCTGCCCTTCAATATATTGTAAGAGTATATTGTGCTATCGGCGTAACCATTGCACCTCGTTGGGGTACAATTGCTAGTATATATAGTAAAACCAAATGTTATACAATATTATGCTATGTATGAGATAGGAAGCAGTATCTCAGAAAAAGGAATGATCACCGAAGGAATTAATAAAATAAAGGTGGGCACACAATACATTTTAGAATAGCTATGAAACTGTATATAAAACAATACCGGAAAGTTTGTTGCAGCTGATGGACCCCAATACTTGAGAGCTGCCAGATCATAAGCTCTGGCTGCATTCTCTTCTTGATCAAAGCCGCTACAGTGAAAAGTTCAATTATAATCTGGAACTTCAAAGAGACTATGAATTCAAATTACTTACATGTGTAAAAAACCCATAAAAATATCTGCTACCTAGATATACTGGAGATTCCAGTCATTATCGAGAATTCATAATCACAATAAGACAGTTAAATTACTCTAAAATTAGTATCCAAATGAGAATAAACCTATTTGTTCAATATCTTTATAAAAAAGAAAGCTTGTTTGTAACCTTAAATGTAAACAATAATTTGGAGACCTTATTTCTACACATAACACCTGGTTATGAAATTTTTGCAAATCCAAAAAAAAAACATAAAAGAAATTTCACTATCAAAGCAACCATGTAAACTTACCGGATTTTGATAGGCATTAGAGCCCATTTTGACATGTAGAAATAAAGCCGTTCAATTTATAACTAATTGCAATATAAATTCATAAAACTAACCTTGTTTATGCTTGCGGTTGCTAGTCTCTTTTCTTTTATCCCAAAGATGGACTTCACATCTCCCTGTCCATCTATATATACCAAATAAAGAGCTAGTTTAATGTGACACTATGTGGACTCAATGCAGGCATAGATGGAGAGGGAGATATTAAGCGTATCTTTGGGAGTATATATATATAAATATATATAAAAGAGAGAAAATATATGTATGAACAAACTTGGTAACTCCACGGTAGACTGAACTTCTGTGGCCAAACCAGTTGGAGGGCGTGTTAATTAGATCCGTCAAGCTCTTCTGGTAATATTCTGCAAAAGGATACGAATTTAAATTTAGAATCCACAGTTTAGTGACTCTCACTAATTCGGTACATGCCAATTGTAAATATAATACTGAGATTATATCTTCTGTTTCCTTCACTGTAATCTTTATTTTATTTTTGTTACAAAGGAAACCAAAATCAAAATACAAGAGCATCGCTTAGGCCTGATGATGTGAAAAATGTTAAAAATCTTTTGTATGGTTCCTAAATATGAAAATAAATTGAAGTCTCTCAGCCTTGGAGGAATATGAAAATTAGATCTTCTCATCTACCATAAGATACTGTAGAAATTTTATTACTCAGATCTGAATAAGTGGTATTACTATTTAATGGTTACCATCTATTACAATAGATTTATTTGACTATAATTATAAAACAATCTCTCAACATATTTTGATATTGTTCAATGTCTTAAAAACTATATTTGGGTGTTATTTACAAGAGTATTTTTGGACAAAATATAGATATTATCTTCGATATATGAAGTAAGGCAAACTCTGCGATAACTACGCATCAATATGTGAAATGGGTCAAGCTTTAAATGCAAAATATGTTAACAATTACAAGAGTATTTTTCAGAGAAAATATAAATATTATTTTCAATATATGAAATAAGACAAACTCTGCAATAGATACACATCAATATGAGAAATGGGTAACATCTGAAATCTTGCCTAGTCCCTTAGCTTCAACATATGAAATTAGGAAAATTCTGCAATATATAAGCATCAATATGTGAAATAGGTCAAACTTTAAATACAAAATAGGTTATTAACATCTGAAATCTGGGAATAATTTTGGGGAAAAAATATGTGGCAAAGGTGTTGTTGGAGTAATACTTCAATGGGTGATCTCTTGGTGCTTCACCTCTATGAGCATCACCTAGATGCAATGAGTGCTAAGTAGACCATTCATTATCATGAAAGCTGGGTTCTTGTGAACCACTACTAATGAAACATGGGTCAATGAGTTTGAATCTAAAACTACACTTTAAAAAATCTGACCCAGTACCTCATCAATAGAAATAATATTTTAAAAAATATAAATTATATTTAAAATATCTAGTAAAGAAAATTAAGACCATCATAAATAATATATGAGATAATGCAATGTCCGTAAGGAAATGATTCAATATTAGTATATGAAAGTAGGAAAATCATTATATATGAATATATGCAAACAATGTAAAAAGTGGAGGATAAAATACAAGAAAAAATAATAATGAATAAATAGACATTGACATAATAAGAAAAAAATTCAGTGAAGCTTGTAGTATAAAATTATTTTTTAGATCCAATAAAATAAAATAAATGGGATTATGCAAGTCAGATAGTTCATAGATCTAAAACTAAATCTATTCCAATCGCATTATTGAAAAAATACTTTAATTTTTTTATTTTTTTTAAAGATTTGTAGATTTAGTACCTTTCAAACTAACGATGTTTTACAGCAACTCTTTAGAAAAAAAAAAAAAAAATCATTCAAATCCCTATCAAATCTAGGTTAATCAGTCTTTTTTCTCTCCATCTCTTTAAAACAATCAAAAGTGGATGCCATGTTTAAGGTAGATTGTAGTAGAGATATATACAAATCTAGATGTATAATCCTCATAATCATGTTATGTTATTGGAAATATGTGGAATAGTGACAAGTGATTGATGTAGGTAAAGTATAACATGTGTAGGTGATTTTTAATAAGATAACAATTCATAACACATTATAACTTACTAGCACTTACATCTAAAAGATGTCCAAGGATTATGCTGATATATTTTTTCCACTAAGATAAATCTAGATTTGGAGGATTTTCCTATTAAATGGCAGCCAATTTACCAACAGTTGAAACTTGTTTTGGGGCAACCCAACAATGGTTTAATGGTGAGTAAATATTGTTTTAAGGTGTGAGATAGGTTTACAATCACTTTTGGACTTGCAAGTCGAGAGGGAAAACCTATCAACTAATTACTAAATGTTAGTAAATATTTATATAAATTCCAATATATAACAAAATAAATATTTAAAATATATATTAATTAAAGTTTGAAACTACCACTAATAAATGTTTTCCTCATGGAGGTAGTTGATGGACCATTTAAGCCTTGACAAAAAAAAATTAATGCACATGGAGTATTCTAAAGGTTTTAATGACCCTTTCACATGCCATTATTAATTGTGTTTTTATTGTATATTTAATTTTTGTTAGTATTCTTAATTTATAGTATTTATTTTATTTAGTATTTAGATTTAGTATCTTTCAAAGCAATATTGTTTTATTGCAACTCTTCAAAAAAAAACATTCAACTCTAATCCCTACCAGATTTAGGTTAATCAACCTTGTTAAAACATATAAATCTAGATGCAATGTCTTGTTTAGAGATAGATTAGAAGTATAAAATGTCTTATTTATAATAGTAGAGATGTGTATAAATCTAGATGCATAATCCTAAAAATCATATTATATTATTGAAAATGTGTATAATAATGACATGTTATTAATGTAGGTAAAACATAATATGTAGAATATTTTAACAACACAACTACTTGCCATACAATATGTATATATAATTTATAAAATATATTATCTAAATTCAACCTAACAACACTTATAGCCTATTACTAAAATATAGTAAAACATTTATGCAAATTTCAACATATAGCAGTAATAAAGATTTAAAATATATCATTAAAGTTTGAAACTACCATTAATAAATATTCCTTTCATAGATAGTTGATTGACCATTTAAGCCTTTTCTAATTTTTATTTATTTATTGCACATGGAGTATTCTAAAGATTTGGATGACCCTTTTGCTAGTATTTTAGTTATAACATTTATTATATTCAGCATTTAAATTATTTATTTTTATGAATTATTAGTTTATATTAATGTGAAAAATTTAATTTAAGTATTTTCGAAAGAACAAAAAATTAAATTTATGTATATATTAGTTTGCATGTCATTGATAATTATATTTTTATTTTATATTTAATTGTTGCTAGTATTTTAGTTATAATATTTATTATATTTAGTTTTTAAATTATTTATTTTTATGAATTATTAGTTTCTATTAATATGCACAATTTAATTTAATATTTATGGAAATAAAAGAAAATTAAATATATGGATATTTAATTATGAACTTTAAACTAGCAATGGGTTCAAATTGAAATCTTCATTGTGCATGCACAATCTGCTTGAGAGAAAAAATAGAGAAGTTTTGTTTTTCAAAGTTTAGATCTACAATTTTCTATCTTATTTTATTTAGCTTATATTGAGTTTTTAAAAAAATTTAACTGATATTGAGTTTTATCCACAATTAGATGTGTGTACGAGAGTTATTTAAAATTTAAACTATGAGTAGTGGCTATATATAACAGTCATGCACTCAATATTATTTAACCTCGGAAAAGAGATGCATTGTCCAAACCATACATAATACATGACATACATATATTTAAGAATTAATAATAGAAAGACATTTATTTAAATGTAATTTGTATTTATTAAAAAACATATTACATATACTCCATCAAATAATCTGAACATCTTATCTTGCTAGATCCATGAGCCTTGTAAAGTAGTATTTAAATAAAGAGATTTAAATAGTATGATGTTTTGATGGATGACCATATCCTATTCAAAATCTCCCATTTTAGCACAAAGAGTGAGGATAGTGTGGAAGGTTGTACAATTTTGCTTTAAACTTTCCAATTGCATTTTGCTGAAAGTTTCTAAAGCTACTCCAGTAAATCCATTTTGTACATATTATGCAATCATTGCAGTCCATGAGATAACATTTTTTACAAGTACTTTGTCAAACAGTTCACGTGCCTTGTTAATGGTTCCACTTGTTGCATGCACATCTATTAGGACATGAGCGAGGAGGATGCTAGCAAAGGTTACAGAATTTGGATTTAATTTGTTTAATTTGTTTGAGACATCTTGTCAAATAATCAGGGAGAATGTTGGCAAAAGTTGGTCAATTAAAAAGAGATTCAATTTAAAGTTTTAAATGTGTTGTGGAGTTTGATAGTCATATATCGAAACCCTTTTTCTCACACATAAATGGTTTTTCATTTTAATTGGTTAGTCAAATTGGGTAATCCTACATGTGTAGCTACAGGCTTAGCAAAAAAGTTCTTTTAGAAACAATTATAATCTTGATCTAAAAAAAATTAATGTGTATGTTGAGAAATTGGTCAAGAAAATTACACAAAATAGACTAGAAAAATGCAAGTTCTAAAACTATTAAATAAGCCCATATGCAACATGTTTAACCAATTAGATATAGAGGTTGAAGGCTAGAAATATGTAATAAAGGATTATTATAGGTTATTGTCGAAATTCAATGTAAAGAAAGCAAATCAATTAGATAATAATTTTTTCATCATAGCATGAATGAGGGATGTATTCAAAAGGATGTTGCATAACTAAACAAACTTCATGGCTTTGAGGGATGTATTCAAAAGGATGTTGCATAACTAGACAAAATTCATGGCTTTGAATGGGTAGGATGTTGATGCGTAGGATAGTTGAAATGTTGTATTTTATTTTTTATTTCTTTATTTTAAAGTTATTTTTTATATTTTTGTTATGTTTATTTTTTATGTTCTTTAGAGATTTTTTTTAATTAGAAGATTAAACATTTATATCTTGTATTTAGGGAAAAGATGTATTTTAGGGTTCATGCAAAGTCAATTAAAGAAATTACACTATAATTAGTCTAGTTGGTGCTAGGGGTAAAATGCCTATATATGTCACTAATACTATATCCTCCAAGAACATTATATATTTAGCTGATAGGCTATTTGTGTCAACTTTGCTAAGAATTTTTGTCATCCTCACCATTTTTTGACTTTTCTGGTGTTGGGGAAAGGCTTCCAAAAATTAGGGAGAAGGTGGCGGGTGGGTTTTAACTTCACTCAAAATTTTCATCAACCTCTGAGATTTTTTCCTTTCTGATAACCGTGAAAAAGGTGGTAGAGGCTGTTGTTGGCTGCTTTGGGAATAGGGTGGCATTTGTCGGGCAGCGGGGATAAAGAAAGCTATAGAAATTAAATGTTGGTTCATGTCAACATTAATTGTTGTATGATTTTCATGTACTGGGGATCATCGTAATAACAATTGGCCTTTAACACCTCAGGGAACAAAACGAATGTTGGAGAAATTTTCAATGCGGCATTGTTTGGTGTTGTTATGTTGCTATACCTAATATGAGAGCTATGAGCAATGAGGATAAGCTTTTGTGAGGGTGCAAGTTGGATTAAGCTTTGTGCAGCTTCTACGAAGGTGGGTGGAGGTTATTTAGTGTTTTTTGCAAGGGTGGATGGTTGGATATGCAAAAGAAAAGTGTTGGCTATGATAATATTTTGTGTATTTTTGTGCATGGTAGTTGGCAAGAAGATGTGTGTTTGAAGCAAGTGGGAAGAGGTGCATGTGGAAGAAACCCTTGGTGATATTGTTTGATTTGTGGTTGGTGGTTATATTGCTTGATTTTCTATAAGGTAATGTTGATTGTTTCAAATACCTTCTAATTTATGGTTCGCATTTTGTGTGCATGGTTTTGCATGCATTTGATACTGTGATTTTTTGTGGGTTTGTGTTTATAGTTTTCATTATTTGCATATGTTTGGAGGCTTGGAGAAACAAGGCAGCCTAGAGAAAGCTGGCAGAAAGAGGTTTATTTGAAATGACCGATAAGAGGTGCATATGCAAAAAAATGTTTTCCATATTGTTTTATTTTATTTTCCATAAGGTGTTGTTGATTGTTGCTAAATATTGTTTGTGGAAATGAGTATTGTTCAGTTTAAGGTTTTCATTTTGTATTTATGGTTTTGCATGGGTTCTTATCTGCTAGTTTTTGTGTTTTGTGGGTTTCTTCATCTAGGTTGGTCTTTAAACCAATATTGTTTGGTTTATGGCTTCTAGTTTGTGGTTCTGATTGCAATGGAATAAAATAGTCAATTCTATCCACTTTGTGTTAGCTTCCATTAGGGATTGTTGATTATAGTTGTGTTGAACTTGAGCTATATTGTTTCATTTTGGAGAAGCTGCTAGTGAAAAGTCTGCATTTTTTCAATTTTCGAGGAGATTGTGTTTAGGAAGGAGTGTTTTTGTATGAGTTTGTTACTATCAATTTTTGTAGGGTTTGTGTTTGATGTTTGCATTTTGTGGCTATGTTTGGAATGAAATTAAATTGTAGAGGAAATGGAGTTTTTATCGATTGTTATTGTATAGCTCGGCCTATATTGTGGCTTTTTGCATGTGGGTGACTGTAGAAAGTAATGTTGTTTGATTTATGGCTTTCATTTTCTGCTTATGGTTGGAATAGAATAAAATAGTTAGTTGTTGATCCTATGTTTGGTTACATTAGGTATTATTGATTATTGTTGTCTTCCTTAGGCTATATTGGGTATATTTTAATATCAATATATATGTAACATTACAATTGCCAAGGCTATGTAGTTTTGGTCGATTTTATTATATAGCTTGGGTTATATTGTGGCTTTCTACATGTGGGTGGTTGTTGAAAGTAATGTTGTTGAATTTATGTCTTTCATATTCTAGTTATGGTTAGAACAATATAGCCTATGCATACACATAAGTTGTATATGGACCAGCCTTTCACACAAAATCCTTTGCATAGGTCTATAACTATGAATTTCGAAATTGTATGGCAATAGTTACAATGGAATAAAGAAGTTAATGTTATGCAATTCATTCTGTTGATGTCCACTTAGGCTATATTGTTCCATTTTTGGCTTCTATTTAGTGTCTATAGTTGCAACACAACAAAATATCAATATATATATGTAACATTAAAATTGTTAAGGTTATAAAGTTTTGGTCAATTCTTATTGTATAGCTTGGCCTATATTGTGGTTGTCTCCATGTGGGTGACTGTTGAAAGTAATGTTGTTTGATTTATGACTTTCGTATTCCCATTATGGTTGGAACAATATAGCCTAACGCAGACAACAACAGTGAACAATCCCTTATGCAAAACAACATGGAGTACATAACATTAACTATTTTACTGCATTCCATCCATTGCCACAAAACAATATCCGCTTTGTGTTAGCTTCCATTGAGCATTGTTGATTATAGTTGTGTTGCTTAAGCTATATTGTTTCATTTTGGAGAAGGTGATGTTGAGAAGGTTGTATTTTTTCAATTTTTTGAGGAGATTGTGTTGAGAAAGGATTTTTTTTTGTATGGGTTTGTTTCTATCAATTTTTGTAGGGTTTGTGTTAAAAGTTTGCATTTTGTGGCTATGTTTGCAATGGAATAAAATTGTAGAGGATATGGAGTTTTTGCCGATTGTTATTGTATGGCTCAACCTATATTGTGCTTTTTGCATGTGGGTGGTTGTAGAGAGTAATGTTGTTTGATTTATGGCTTTCATTTTTTGGTTATGGTTGGAACAAAATAAAATAATTAATGTTGTTGATTCTATCTTTGGTTACATTATGTACTATTGATTATTTCTCTATGCCTTAGGCTATATTGGGTATATTTTAATATTAATAGATATATGTAACATTAAAAATGTTAAGGTTATGGAGTTTGGGTCAATGCTTATTGTATAGCTCCAACTATATTGTGGCTTTCTACATGTGGGTGGTTGTTCAAAGTAATGTTGTTTGATTTATGGATTTTGTATTCTAGTTATGGTTGGAACATAATAAAATAATTAATGTTGTTCATTCTATGTTTGGTTACATTAGGTATTATTGATTATTGTTCTTTGTGTTTGGCTATATTGCATATATTTTAATATGAATATATATAGGTAAGATTAAAATTGTTAAGGTTATGGAGTTTTGGTTGATTCTTATTGTATAGCCTGGGCTATATTGCTGCTTTCTAGATCTGGGTGGCTGTTGAAACCAATGTTGTTTGATTTATGTCTTTCATTTTTTAGTTATGGTTGGAACATAATAAAATAATTAATGCTATTGATTCTATGGTTGGTTACATTAGGTATTGTTGATTATTGTTCTCTACCTTAGACTATATTGGGTATATTTTAATATGTATGTATATATATACGTATATATGTGTAGATATATACATGTATATATATATATATATATATATATATATATATATATATATATATATATATATATATATATATATATATATATTGTGGGTCTCTCTTGATGGCTTGCATTTAGTGGATATGTTGGCAATAGAGGAAAATCCTTGACCAAAATAAAAAAATTTCTTTCATTTTGTGGTTATCGCTGGAATAGAATAAAATAATTAATGTTGTTGATTCTATGTTTGGTTACATTAGGTATTCTTGATTATTGTTATGTGTCTTAGGCTATGTTGGGTATACTTTAATATGTATGTATATGTGTATATATATGTATATAGGTGTATATATATATTAATTTTATGTGGGTCTCTCTTTATTTCTTGCATTTAGTGGATATGTTGGCAACAAAGAAACATCCTTGACCTTATGCAGTTTTTTTCAATTGTAACTATCTTGAATTGCCATAAGGTATTGTTGATTGTTTTAAATATGTTGTCTAGTTTATGGTTTGCATTTTCTATGTAAGGTTTTGCATGGATTTGGTAACTATGATGTTTTTTGATTTATGACTTCTGGTTTGTGGTTATGGGTGTAATGGAATAAAATAGTCAATAGACCCTCAAAATGACATTGGGCAATACATTCCCACTAAATCCATCAACATTCGTTCCACAAACGTGTGTATGTATAGATAGGCTGACTAGAATGAGGAAGAACAAGACAAGGGCTGCTATGGAAAATGGAAGCTATAAATCAAAGAATATAGTGTAAGGCAGTCGACAATAGTGAACAATGCCTCATGCAAAGCAACATGAACTACATAACATTAACTATTTTATTCCATTAAAAACAAAAGATAACACCCAAACACCTTCACAAAGATTCCATAACTGATGAATGTACCTACACATTTATAGAAGCTTTCCATCCTCACTGACAACTACGTTTAACAACATAAACCTAGAGAATTCCACCCAACAATATGTTCTTGATAACTACATAGACATTCGTTTTAAAAAAATATGTATGCATTCATAGCCTGACTGGGATGAGAAACAACAATGCAAGGGCTAGTGTCATAAATGGAAGCCATAAATGAAACCGAGTAGCATAGGGAAAATGGGAATAGTGAACAATGTCTGACACAAAGCAACATGAACTACATTACATTAACTATTTTATTGTATTGCAACCATACCCACAAAAAAAAAGATGTAAACGAAACAATATTATTATGAACAGTCACTTAGATGGCTATAGGTACAAAACACTAAAAATCATTGTGAGAAATGCATACAAAAAAAATTGCACACAAGTCGAACAATAAATCAAACAATATTGTTGTGAAAAACAATATGTATACATATATGTATGTATATGTACACTTATGTGTATATATGCATATATGTGTACTAATATTTTTATATATGTATATCTCTACATATATATATGTACATATGTATATGTATATGTACATATAATATCCAGAACATTGACTATTTTGTTGTGTTCCAACCATGGATGATAAATGGAAGCCACAAATCTAGGTTGTATTTTTCTGCGTTACTTTCTCCCTGTGCAGTTTTTCTGTGCTTTGATATAAATTTATATGTATGTGTATATATATGTGTATCTATATATATATATACATATATGTATATATGCATATATACATATATATATGGGTATGCACAGGATCATGATGGGCCAAAAAGTGGCAATATGATGGGTATGTGGCTAACGACCTTTTTTTTACCCAAAATTGATGAAATGAAAAGGGTTTTTAATGTAGATTCTTAGATTTATACCAATATAAATTATTCTTTACTTTAATATTAATAAGTAATTATTATTCATTTTCTATTCAAACTATGACCAAAGTCCTAATTGATAGACTGATCGAAAAACATCTATAGCTTTCAAACGGTATCACATTTTTTGAATCCAAAATATGTGTCACATTCTATGCTTCGTATACTATAGGATTAAAAATAAAAATTGAATTTCATGAAGTTTTGACCAAGTTAAGGTGGTGAGACACGAGTTTTTAATATTTTTTAAAAGTTGTAATAAAAAATTGTAATCAATTATTTACTTGGAAAAAATTACAAAAAAATATGCATCACATCAGGACATGAGTCCTCTACTTATATCTAAAATTTTATAAAAAAACATTATCATTTTATTATGGTTAGGGTGGTTAGATAGACACCTACTTATTTTTTCTCTGAAATTTAAATACTATTGTATTGAAATTTAAAATTTTCACCAAATAGATTTCTTTTTTATAAAAAATACCTAGTAGTTTAGAAACTACATTTGATTTGCTACAGATTCTATTCTTACATATTTTGGAAATGATATAGATAACTTATTCAAAATTTTACATCAAGTTGCCTAACTCTGATTTTTCTAATTTTTTTTGCCACTTAAGGGCCTATTTTTTCCATGATAATCCTGCACATACCCATATATATATGTATCTATATATATTTGTATAGCCATATTGTTTTATTTGATTTTCCATAAGGTGTTGTTGATTGCTCCTAAATATTGTTTGTGAAAATGAGTATTGTTTGAAAACAAGTATTGTTCAGTTTAAGATTCATGTTTTGTGTTTATACTTTTCAATGGATTCTTATCTATAATTTTTTGTGTTTTGTGGGTTTCTTCATCTTGGTCATTCTTTACACCAATATTTTTTTGTTTATGTCTTTTGGTTTGTAGTTATGGTTGCAATGGAATGAAATATTCAATTCTATCCGTTTTGTGCATTCGTTCCACAAGCGTGTGTATGTATAGATAGGTTGACTAGAATGAGGAAGAACAAGACAAGGGCTAATGTAGAAAATGGAAGCCACAAATTGAAGAATATAGCATAAGGCAGCTGACAATAGTGAATAATGCCTCATGCAAAGCAACATGAACTACATAACATTAACTATTTTATTGCATTAAAAACACAAGATAAGAACCAAGCACCTTCACAAATATTCCATAGCTGATGAATGTACTTACACCTTTATAGAAGCTTTCCATCCTCATTGATAGCTACGCTTAACAACAACATAAGCCCAGAGAATGTCATCCAACAATATGTTCTTGATAACTACATAGAAATTCATTTTACAAACATATGTATGTATTCATAGCCTTCTTGGGATGAGAAACAACAATGCAAGGGCTGGTGTCGTAAATGGAAGCCATAAATGAAATAGAGTAGCGTAGGGTAGATGGGAACAGTGAACAATGCTTGATGCAAAACAACATGAACTACATAACATTAACTATTTTATTGCATTGCAACCATACCCACAAAACAAAATATGTAAACAAAACAATATTGTTATCAACAGTCACCTAGATGGCTAGAGGTACAAAACGCTAAAAATCATTGTGAGAAATCCATACAAAAAACATTTGCGCACAAGCCAAACCATAAATCAAACAATATTGTTGCAAAGAAACAATATGTATACATATATGTATGTATATGTATACTTATGTGTATATATGCATATATATGTACTAATATGTTTATAAATGTATATCACACACACACACACACACAAACATATATGTATATATAACATCCAAAACATTGACTATTTTGTTGTGTTGTAAGGATAGACGCTAAATGGAAGCCACAAATGGAACAATATAGCCTAAGGTGGATATCAATGGAATGAATTGCATAACATTAACTTCTTTATTCCATTGTAACCATTTCCATACAATGCTGAAATTCATAGTTATAGACCTATGCAAAAGCTTTCATGTGAAAGGATGGTCCATAGACAACTTATGTGTATACATATATGTATATGTAGGTTTGTATGCATATATGTATATATATACTTGTATATTTACATGTATATATAGTGTTCATATTTTTTGGTATATATGTGTGTATGTATATATATGTATACAACACACACCTTTTGGAACCATCAACACATGTAGAAAACACAAGATAGCCTTCAACCATCTTCACTAAAATTGCACAGCCTATGTATATCTATATGTATATGTATATATGTGTGCAACATGTATTCTATGTACATATATATATGTATATATATGTATATGTATAGTATGTATAGTATTTACACACACGTATGTAAATATATGTATATATATACGTATATGTATAGTTATATATTTAGCAGATAGGCTATTTGTGTCAATTTTTCTCAAAAATTTTAGCTTCGCCATTTTTTGACCTTCCCAGCACTAGGGAAAGGCTTCTAATGATTAGGGACAATGTCGTGGGTGGGTTTTAACTTCGCTTAGAATCTTCATCAGCATCCTAGATTTTTTCCTTTCCAATAACTACGAAAAAGGTGGCAGAGGATGTTGTTGGCTGCTTTGGGAATAGGGTGGAATTTTTTGGGCTGCATGGATATAGAAGGTTGTGGAAATTAAACATTGGTTCACATCAACATTAATTGTTGTATACTTTGTGTGTATTGGGGATCGTCGTAATAATAGCTGCCCTTTAACGCCTCAAGGAACAAAGTGAATGTTTAGGAAATTTTCAATGAGGCATTGTTTGGTGTCATTCTATTGCTATACCTGATATGAGAGTTGTGAGTGATGAGGGTAAGCTTTGTGAGGGTGCAAGATGGAATAAGCTTTGTGGAGCTTTTGTGAAGGTGGGTGGAGGTTATTTTGTGTTTTTTGCAAGGGTGGAGGGTTGGAAATGCAAAAGAAAAGTGTTGGCTGTGATAATATTTTTCTTAGTTTTGTGTAGGAAAGTTGGCAAGAAGACGTGTCTTTGAAGCAAGTGGGAAGAGGTACTACAAGATTATTTTTGGCATGGCTTTTAACTTTGAAACCTATAATGGTTGATTTATGGTTTTAGTTTACTCATTATGGTTGCAATTCAATCAAATAGTCATTGTTATACAACTTATGTTGACTGTTGTCCTCTATATTCTTGGTTGTTGGTTTTCTTGTGTGTACTTTGGTTGTAATCCTTGCAAGCCTTTTTTATTTTTGAGCTTCCCACAAACCAAGGATAAGGTGTCAAATGGCCTTCCCTTTAAAAAAATCTAGGCTAAAATTCCCATGAGCCCTCATTGTTTTAATCCTTGTGGAAAGAGCACAAACATCCATATTGAATTTTCCCTCATTTTCC
>VDFB02281492.1:442731535-442736535 GCA_007258455.2 Sequoia sempervirens
GTTCAATATCCCTGTCTCTGAGTACGAGCCTCTTGTACTGCACCACGGCCACGGGCTCTAGAGCTAGTTACCCGTCCTCTACCTGTAGAGCATTCCAATCAAGAACATGAGTAACATCCGGAAAGTAAGGCCTAAGAATTGATACATGAAAGACATCGTGAATCCGCGACAGACTAGGTGGCAATGCCAGGCGATAGGCAACAGGACCAATACGCTCTAACACCTCGAACGGAACCACGAAATGGGGTGCAAGTTTAGAACCCTTTCCATAACGAATTGGGCTCTTCCGAGGATGAACTCTGAGAAACACTCGATCTCCTATAGCAAACTATTGATCTACCCTGTGTGCATCTGCAAATTTCTTCTGCCTATCTCGAGCTACTACCAGATGCTCTCGGATGCGAGCTACCTGTTGCTCCATGTCACGAAGCATCTCAGGCCCAAGAAGAACCCTGTCCTCTAATCGATCCCAACTCAGAGGGGTACGACAAGGATGACCATACAAAGCCTGAAATGGAGCCATGCCAATCGAACTGTGATAACCATTATTGTAGGAAAACTCAACCAAATGCAGGTAGTCCTCCCAACGAGACTGTTGGTCCATGACATACATACGAAGCATATCCTCAAGCACCTGGTTAACTCTCTCAATCTGACCATCTGTCTCAGGATGGTAGGCAGAACTAAAATTCAGCTTGGTCCCTAAGGACTGCTGAAGGGATGTCCATAATGCAGAAGTGAATACCGGATCTCTGTCAGAAATAATCCTGTGCGGTATCCCATGTAGTCTAACAATATCCTCCATGAACACCCTAGCCACCACTGAAGCAGTATATGAAGATCGAATAGGAGAGAATTGGGCTACCTTGGTCAACTTGTCAACGGTGACCATGATAGCGTCGTGTCGCTTGGAAGACATAGGCAACCTGACTATAAAGTCCATAGAAATGATGTCCCACTTCCACTCTGGAACAAGATGCGGCTGCAACAAGCCTGCCGGATGATGATGCTCGGCCTTCACTCTCTGACATTCAAGACACCTAGCCACAAAATCAGCAATGTCACACTTCAATCCTACCCAAAAATATAGTGCACGAAGATTAGCGTACATTTTCTTAACTCCTGGGTGTGCAAAATAAGGAGCTCTATGGGCTTCCATCAAGATAAGGGTACGAAGACCCTCTGCAGGAGGTACATACATACGGCCTACATAGCGCAAAACACCATCCGAATCCAAGGAGTACCCTACAAATTTACCTTCTAAGGCTCTACCTGACTCAATCTCTACCTTCACTACCTGATACCAATCATCAGAAGAAAGAGCTGAAACAATATGACTCCTCAAATCCACCTCAAGAGTCATAGCGGATAACTCATGCCTGCATCTGCTCAAAGCATCTGCTACAACATTCTCCTTACCCTGAATATATTTCACCTCAAAGTCATACTCACACAAAAATTCCATCCACCTTCTCTGTCTTGCATTCAAGTTCAGCTGTGTGAAGATGTACTGTAGACTACGGTGGTCTGTATGCAACTCGAACCGATGCCCAAGGAGAAAGTGCCTCCACCTCACCAAGGCATGCACAACTGTGGCCAACTCCAAATCGTGAGTGGGGTAATTAAGTTCATGGTCCTTCAACTTCCGTGATTCATAAGCAATCACTCGACCTTCCTGCATCAACATAGCCCCTAACCCTTCCAAAGAAGCATATGTACAAACAACAAAATCACCTGTCAGATCAGGAACTGCTAAGATAGGAGCACTAGTCAACTTATCCTTCAGGCTCTGGAAAGCTAACTGACATTGCTCGGACCAAAGAAACTTCTTTCCCTTCCTCTGCAAAGAGGTGATAGGATGAGCCAACCTAGAAAACCCCTGAACGAATCGCCTATAATATCCTACAAGTCCCATGAAGCTGCGAATCTCTGAGACATTGGTGGGTGCGGGCCAATCCACAATGGCCTGAATCTTTGCAGGATCGACTGATATCCCCTCACCGGAAATCACATGGCCCAAATACTGAACTTCAGTCTTATAAAAGTCGCACTTTTTGAGATTAGCAAACAACTGATTATCCCTTAAGCACTGCAATACCTGCTTTAGATGTTCTTCATGTTCCTCCATCGACCTAGAATAGATCAGGATTTCATCGAGAAACACTAGAACGAATTTATCCAAGTATGTACGGAAAACTCCATTCATTAGACTCATAAAGACTGAAGGTGCATTCATTAACCCGAACGACATCACAGTGAACTTGTAATGTCCATATCGAGTTTGAAATGCTGTTTTGTGAATATCTACATCTGCAATCCGCAACTGGTGGTATCCTGATTTGAGATCAATCTTAGAGAATACCTTTGCCCCTTTTATATGATCGAAGAGATCGTCAATCCTGGGCAATGGATATCGGTTCTTCACTGTTACCTTATTCAACTGTCTGTAGTCAATACACAAGCGAAGAGAACCATCCTTCTTTTTCACAAATATCACAGGTGCTCCCCAAGGAGAAACACTTGGGCGGCTAAAGCCCTTGGCCAACAATTCTTCCAACTGAAGACGGAGTTCCTGTAGTTCCTGTGTTGTCATCCGATATGGAGCTCGAGATATGGGCTCGGCTCCAGGTACCAGATCAATCTGGAAATCCACATCTCGCTTAGGCGGCATACCAGGAATCTCCTCTGGAAACACATCAAAAAAACCCTTAAGAAGGGGGTAATCATCCAATGACAACCCCTGACTATCCTCTGATTCCAAGTCACTCATAGATACTGCAAAGAGCTGACAAACCTGACGGAAATACCTTTTGAGCTACATGGCAGAGATCATACGTAATGAGATGGGCCTCTGAATACCTAAGATCTCCACCTCCTTACCAGAGTCATCAGTGCACCTTACTGCCTTTCGTCGACAGTCAATCATAGCATGATGTGCACTCAACCAATCCATGCCTAAGACAATATCATAGTAACCGAGTGGCAGAATTCTGAGGTCCACCTTGGTTGACATTTCACCTATACTCAAATTACAATCCTGCACAAGTTTCTCTACCACAACCCTTGACCCTGATGCTAATTCAACATGCCATTTTATGCCTTGGCTAATTGCCACCAAAAAACATTGCTCAACAACTAAAGGTGATATAAAGGAATCAGATGCACCAGAATCAAAAAGTATAGAAATGCTAGAATTATTCAACACACCTGATGCCTCAACCATTGTGTTCTGATGAACTGCCTGACGATTATCCACTGAAACAAAGACACGATGAGATCTCCCTGCATCACCTACTGTCGGCTCTGATGCTGCTGGCCTTTGATTAGATCGGGAGGTGTTCTTCTGAGGACACATCCTAGCAATATGCCCCGGCTGTCCACAAGAGAAACACCTAGTGCCTCTACCAAAACCTCTGCCCCCTGATGGAGCAATTGACTGCTGAAAACTCCCTCGACTCGGTGCTGACTGGAAACTAGGTGCAGGCTACACAAAACGTTCCTGACGAATCCGGTTCCTGTTCCGATCCCTGCGAAATTGAGAATTGCCACCCTGCTGAGATTGATTGTTCTTCTATTTTGACTGCTGCTGCTGAGGCTCCTGCTACTGATAACCCCCTTTCGAGGGTGGGTACCTGTTCCTGGAAGATCCTGCTCCCTGTGATTTCCCTCCATGAGCAACATAACTCGGTGTGGGTGTGCTACCAATCTGTACTCCGATGTGACCACCCAAAGCCATGGCAAAATTCTCCTCCACTAAGCGAGCCTTCTCCACTGCCATCTCCATCATCTTCGGCTCGAAGACTCGTACACCACCACTGATGCGAGCATTTAAGCCCCGAACAAAATGCTACACTAACATGCCCTCATCGTGGCTAATCCCTGCATACTGCTTCAACTCGTAGAAGCGCCTCTCATACTGCTCCATTGACATAGACAACTGCTTGAGATCGTGAAACTCGTCAGCCCTGCGTTGCCTCTAGTGGTCTGAGAGGAAACGAGCTCTGAACCTGTCTAAGAACAACTCCCACGTAACCATACTGAGATCAAGATGCAGTTTCTGTTCCTCAAGGCGCCACCAAGTAGACGTGAAACCTCGTAAGTGCATAACTGCGCACCGTGCCTTGGTATTGCTACCATAGGGGTGCATGGCGAAGCAATGGTCTAAGTCAATTAACCAGGTCTCAGCCTCAAGACCTCCTCCAGAACCATCAAAAGTAGGAGGGTGTGCCCTCATCAGATCTCTCATATGGCCTACTACGACTGCATCTGGAACCACATCTGTATCCCTGCGCCTTGGAGACCTCTCTCTCTCCCTCTCCACCTGGTGCACCTCATCTGGCCTGGGTCCCAAGCGGTCAAGAATCTCTCCAAGTATATGCTGTAACTGACCGTCTAGACCTAGTGGTGCTAGATTCTGGTCACCTGATGGAACACTATGAAGATTCTGCTGTTCCTCATGCTCAGAGCCATGGGAACTAGGAACTGAGGGGCTTCGCCAGTTTACTCCACGTCCAACACCACGACCTCTTGCATGGTCACGTCCTCTACCTCGAGGCATAGTTCTGCGCCACAAGATAAAGTACGACATGAGCACAAGAGTTGCACAAACGGTAACCTATTGGACTACACTACCCAAAGACCCTAGCATTTGCAACCTTGGCTCTGATACCAAGTTGTAATGCCCGTCATGCAAACCCCAGAGAACACACACATAACACGAATAATTTTTTTTTTAAAATAATGAAAGTAAACATGCAATAACATCAAATCATAAACACATAGCATAACACATAGTCATTAAATCCACATGGTTCTCTGGGGCACACGAGGTTACATTGGAACCACAAAACAAAATAAAGATAACGAAAACAACATAACCATTTAATTTATGAAAACCATGTACAATGATACAACTGAAAGCCATGATGCGACTATGATAAACCATCGCATAAGTACATCCATGATACATCTTTTAACAAGATCAAATTTAAACCTAACTA